>VSDK01009735.1:132678-160759 GCA_009767595.1 Symbiodinium kawagutii
GTTGGTGGCTCTGTTGGTGGTTTTGCGCTGGTGGTTTTTCTGTGGTGGTGTTGTGTGGTGGCTTTGTTGGTGGTTTTGTGTTGGTGGTTTTGTGTTGGTGGTTTTGCGCTGGTGGTTTTGCGCTGGTGGTTTTGCGGTGGTGGTTTTGTGTTGGTGGTCTTCTGTTGGTGGCTTTGTGTGGTGGTTTTGTGCTGGTGGTTTTGTCGTGCAACAGGAAGCACAATTTTTTGAAAGCACCATTTCAACAAACTATAGGCACTTTTGCCTCTGAATTATAGGCCACTGTTTTCTTTGACCTTATAGTGCTTGACCTTGGGAAACTTCCGCCCCCGGCTTGCCCGGGTACTACTGGTAATGCTTAATAACAACCAACAATCATAGGAAATAACCAACTATAGGGAAAACAGCCTGGCTACAAATGGGGAACCAGGGGGACTAAGGGTCCTGACCCACAGCCATGTGTGGTTGATGATATGACGTGTAATAGCCAGGAACCGCAAAGTTTTGGTAGTTCATGCCTTCTCATGAGGAATGATGCTACCTGGTCAGCAGTGGATTAGCATAACACCCACAGTCTGAACATTTCCATGAAGTAGCCGGTTTCATCGGATTGGCGCGGCCGTATTTCTCATCGATCAGATAGCAGAGGCAATCCTGAATTGTATCATCAACAGGGCTAGAAGATGACAAAGATATACGAACGATCTAAAGAGCAGCATAGCTTTGTTGCCAAAATATGGCTGTGGGGATGCATATCCTGTACCCCTGGCTGTTCACATCCCCCAAATTGTCGAATTCGTCGAGCCCGAGAGATGGGTTCACTACCACCCATGGGCCTGTGGGGTTGGTTGATGCAACTGGTTACTATCACCTGCTGGTGATGAACTCCTACTGATCCTACTGGGTACCATCAACTACTCCTGCTGGTTTATGCAACTGGTTTTGCAGCTTATCCGCTACTCCTGTTGGTTCCTATCACTTGTTCTTAATCACTTAGCCATCAAGTAACCTCTAATTGACAATTCAATAGAAGCGACTAGGTACCCAATTTATCGTTTATCAACGTACCAGTATTAAGTGGGTGGTTGATTTTAATGGATTCTAGTTGACAAACTGTGTCAATTAATCGTTGCTGATCGTTAACCATTGAACCAATTATTATTGTGAAGTGATTAATCGTCAACTACTTCATTGGTAATCATTGAACCCGAACTTGTTCATCCTTAACCAAACATCGACCAAGTGCTAACCCTTTCAAATCATTACTATTGACCAACCCTTGACCAACCTTGTTACACCATTGAACCAACACTTGGTTTATCGTCCCCTACGTCTCTACGTTTATTTACATCTACCGCAGATGGTACTCGTAGTTACCCTAATTATAAGCCAAGTTAACTAACTGGGGATACCGCTCCGCATCTGGGTTCACAACGATGTTTATCCGCCATTGGTGACAATGTAAATGGTAACCATAAACCGACTAACCATAAACCTACCCTTCTTAATCATCAACCAACCTCATTAATCCACCTTGTGAACCAACCTTGCTCACCAAACCTCTTAACCAACCGTGTCAACCAACTTTGTTCACCAACCTTGCCCACCAAACCTGTTAACCAACCCTGTCAACCAACCCTGTCAACCAACCTTGCCCACCAAACCTGTCAACCAACCTTGTTCACCAACCTTGTTCACCAAGCTTGTTAACCAACCTTTTTGACCCAACTTCTTAACCATGACCCAACCTTGTCTAATGATTGACCCTCACCACATCAGCAGCTTGCATCTGAGATCGCTCTCCAGTGCAATGTGAACGCCCGAGCCACCGATGGTCGCACCCCACTCTTCGTGGCGGCACGGGACTGGGTCGTGGGCGGCGCTGAGCGATGGTGATGGCTACTTGGATGTCCCCACGACTTGGAACTGATCAGCAACCATGGTTGGCAACTACAAGGGGGGCCCCCCTGGTTATAAGGTGATTAATAAGCCACTTAACAAGCTAGTTATATATCTTCCATAAGTATCATAAGTAGTAGTTACCCTATTTATAAGCAAACTTAGCTCACGTTTAGGGGGTCCACCTTGTACCCTTAGTGGGTTATACCATTGATCAACAGGTGAGTTATCATGGTTACTCGCCACTTTCTAAGTGGTATAAGGCGGTAAAACATGATTGTAACAATATCAATCGTGCCTTACATGGCTACACTGGTGGTTTAATCACCATTGTTAACAATTAGCCATTTATTAGCCACTACAGATATCTAGTGATTAAGCATCAAAAATAGATCACCAGCTAGTTAACCATCATTAACCATTACTAACCCTCAAAGATAGAGATCACCAGCCAATTAACCACATCACTTAATCACCACTTAACCACCACTTCCCCACCAACCAACCAGATCCTTAGTTAGTTCTACCCACCCGTGAATCACCACTTAACCACCACTTAACCACCACTTAACCCCAACTTAACCATCACTTAACCACCACCCACCACCAACCAACCAACCACCACTTCACCACCACTTCACCACCCGTGTAGCTTGGCCGCCACCCGCGGCTCCAGGAGGGCCACGACGGCACTGTGACGCACCTCTTGAAGGCCAAGGCCGACGTGGACACCACGGGGAAGGGCGGCAAAACGGCCTTGCACGCCAGCATCGAAGGTGCGGCCGGGGATCAACGCACGGGGGGCAACGGGGCCCCGGTGGGTGGTGGGGTGGTGGTTGGTTGGTTGGTGGGTGGTGGTGGTTAAGTGGTGATTCACGGGTGGTTAGAAGCAACTAAGGATCTGGTTGGTCGGTGGTCAAGTGGTGGGTAAGTGGTGGTTTAGTGGTGGTTAAGTGGTGGTTACGAAACAAGTTAAGGATCATGTAGGAATAGCTAGCCAAATGATTGATTATTTTCTTTTTTATCGTAAACTAGTAGTAGTTAATAGGAGGTAAATAAATGGCCAATTAGCAATTAACTACCAGTCGATTATCATATGGTTGCATTCACCACTCCACCTGGTTGATGTTGTTGCGAGGCTTGAGTCCTGTGTTTGTGCGTGTGTGCACCAACTGGATGATATTACGCGCATTGGCTTAGAGTTATCCAAAATTTCTGGGTGACTGACAGCCACTCATCATGGTACCCGTTTAAGCGAGCTGAACTATCCCCTATAACCATAACACCTGTTACTAATTCAGATTTTGAGTGGTTGTGGGATTAGATTGATTTACCATACTCAAGCTCGGTGGAAGGATATCGTGATGTACGGGTTCATACCTGGTGGTGGTCCACGCATCAATACAGGTCGTGCACACTCCTACTTTGCAGCAAGGACGGTTGGCGACGAGAACTATATCTCTGGACTTCGTCGGCTCAACCAGGTGCAGGTGACCATCGACATGCGCAAAGCTGTCTTTGAGAATGCGGTGTGATCTTCCACCAGACCTCGTCAGATGGGATCTTGACATCGCAGGTGGTGCCACCATCTTGCATCACCACCATCATTGACACCACAACTGGAGAGAACTTTTGGAGTCGACAAGCAACGTCGGGGCAAGCCCAGTACACGTTGGAGAAGCCCGTCAAGGAGCATGTCAAGGAGGTTGAGACTTCGGTCCAAACTACTGGCAAAGCTTTGGTCCGAAAGGAGCCACCCGGGCATCCACGAAAAGCTAAACCCCTAAGCCATCAAACCACTATGAAACATCACTTAACCTTGCTTAACCATCAACTAAGCATGGATCAACCACTAGTCAGCCATGACTAGCTCGGTATCACTGACCAGGTGTTTCACAATCATCAACCATCAACTAACCATAGATTCTACCATGCAGTGGCTATAACATACTTGAAGTTAGTGACTATGATTCTCCGCTGGGTAGGGCTTCCGCGATCTTCTCAGGTGGTCACATCACCATTTCCGGCTGCTTGCTGGACCACAAGGTGCAGCTGCCAGGGTTCATTACCGTCAAGTGATTGAGGACATCAGGGCTAGGCTCTCAGCCATTGTCTCAAGCAGAGGGAAATGCTGCTTGGTGGTTTGATTGACATTTTTTAATTATCCCAAGTTTTGACAAACGGTTGGTTGGTTGAATGATATTTAGGGGTTGAAACCACCAACCTGAATGTATAACAAGGGTGTTACATCATAATCTGGCTGGTGGTTGGGAGGTGGAAGCCAGGGGTATCCTGATAGACCTTGAAAGGGGGACAGTTGGAGCTACCAGGAGTGCCCTCACCAAATGATAGTATACTAATGATATTTTCATACATAGCCTGATTGAAAGATACAAAATCTGATCATCCATTGGATTTTTGACAAGACCGCTGGAATATGTGTGAAATAAATTTAGCAAGTATTATTGGTGGTTGAAGAATGGTTCAATGGTGATTAATTATGGTCCATGATGCAAAGTAAGCTGGTTGATGATTCTGGATGATGATTTACTGTAAACTCTTAATAAGGCATGATTACAGTAATAGTTTGTAATGGGTGAAGAAAGTTCAGTCAGTGAATTCGGGTCAAGGTTTGTATATGTATATTTATTTCAATATATATATATATATTAATAAATATTTACATATATATATATATATGTGTATTTTGTATATATATGTATATATGCCTATGGTCAGGCCCCCCCCGAACCGCAACTCTATATATCAAATAAGGGTGCTGACCAGGCGCATGTTATTCTATCATCTGACTAAAGCATAAAACCATGCAAAATAACATGAGAGTATAAAATCCTCCTAAAATGATGAAACTATTTCAGGTAAAATATGATATTGACAGGATGATTTTGATACTCAAATTTGTTAAAACTATGATAAGTATCAAAATAACATGAGAATATTTAAAATAAAATGGTCAGATGAGTATAAACAAATCATCCTGGAGTATATCATCGTGACTGTAAACTAAAGCAAAGTACAGTATAAAATCATCCTGGAGTCGCTCGAATATTCCCCATTTGTTCAATGGTCATAAACCTTTTGGAGAGGCTTCAATTTGATATTCTACCTGCTCCAGAAGGGCTACATGATTGTTATTTGTGGAGTATAATTGAGTCATTGATTTTATCCTTAGTTCTATCATCTAGTGATTCAAGAAATAGTGTGTTTGTTGATTGAATCTATTTTTATGGACTATGAGAGAAAGACATGTTGAATCTAGCTAGCTGATTGGATATCTTTCGGGCCATTTATTTGTACATCGATCATGATGACGGTTGATTATAAGACAAAGCCGAACCAATGTCACCAACAGGCATAGGAATTTGCTGTTTTTCCCACAAGTATTGGTTGCCTGTTAGCCAATCATTTAACAAGCCATTGAACCATCAGTTAACCATTGATAAATCATTGGTACTGCAGAGTGGCACCCCCTGGTCATAAGTTGGTTTCTGATCCACTATCCAGTGCCCATTTCGTAAACCATCTCATTAACCATCTCATTAACCATTTATAACGATCATCAACCACCATTATTGACCTTTTTCATTGACAATTACTGTTAATCAACCATTGCTATGAACCAACCACCAACCACTAGCCTCCAAAACCCATGGACCCCAGCCACTACTTTCAGTTCACCCGCGAGGCTGATCCTAACATCACCTCGGGTGCTGAGTCGCCGCTGTTGCTTGCTGCTCGAGACGATCAGGCGGGAAGGTTGGTGAAGGATGGGTGGATGATGGCTAGATTCCATACCCTAGAAATATCCTGGGATTTCGTAGAAATAGCTGATATCCTAGAAACATTGATGTAATCCTAGAAAGAGCTGATATCCTAGGATTTCCGAGGGTTTCCCTGAGGAAACTGGTGGGTAAAGCTGGTTAACAACAATGATGGCAATGGAAAATCCACCATAGAAAGAGCTGATAGCCTTCAAGGTGGGCCCAGCCACTTAGAAGTTGGTTTATAACTAACTTAACTTGGGTTAACTAATAAGTGAGTTATAGGGGTTACTAACCACTTGGGTTACTAACTTAGCAGTTCTAGGGGTTTATAATCCAAGTTAGTTACTACCATTTAACTTGGGTTACTAACTTAGCAGTTCTAGGGGTTTATAATTTAACCTTAAAGCTGCTGGAGGCCTACCTTGTAGGATTTCCGATTGTTTCTCGGAAGAAACTGGTGGTTCAAACTGCTTAATAACAATGATGGCAATGGAAAATCCACAATGGAAATAATTGTTTTCCTAGGGTTTGCTTTAGAACAATGTTGATTCGGCATTAAGAGTGATATTTATTGATGCTTGATGATAGGTACCCTTTGGCAGTCCAAAACCTGAAAGCGAAAAAAACACAGCAGCTTTGCAGGTAAAAGAGCTCTAAATGGTGAGTTTTCCATACCTAGAGTGGTTTATCAGAGGGTAGATTATCATGAATGATGGCTTGTTGATGGGTTAATGAATGATTGGTTCATCTTAGGTCAACAACGGCCAACGGGCTTGATTTCATGCCTCATCAGTGGTTATTTGATGGGGTATTTGCGGCTATTAACGGTAAATTCATGGTACCACCATTGCAAGTAATGGTTCAACCATGGTGAAACAATGAACGTCAAACAATTGATAAGCATTTGATGACCGTTGGGTCAAACAATGGTTAATCAATGTTAATTAATCATGGGGCTGAACACGTTTGTTCAATGATGGTGAATTGTTGGCAATTGTTAGGTGGCCACATGCCAAATAAACGATTCACAAAACATATCAAGCAGGCACGGCAAAGATGAAAGCAGTCACGATTAAGATCGCAATGTACCAACGTAATTAATCGGTATTAACCACTACGAACCACCGTTCACTATCATCATTTGCCACTATTGGACACCAGTAATTCTCCTTGACCACCATAATTCTCCACCATCACAACACGTTTTTTCACCACATCATGCTTAGCAACTCTACTTAATTAAGCAATTAAGCATGATTAATTATGCAACATCACATTTATCACCATGCAGTATCAGCTGTTACCATCACGATTTTAAGCACCGTGAACCACGGTGCTCACTGAGTTTCAAGAAGTCCAAAGCACCACATCAGCCATTCTTTGATCCCAGGTTGTTCTAGAGTGGTTGTTTCTCAAATTTGGAGTACCGCCAGTTATCATCCTTTATACAAGCAACCGTACTAAAAACACAAGCCATTTTTGGGGTTCCCTCTGGCTTGAGAAACACCCATATCAAATCTGATGTTTCCTCATGGCATGCCACTTCACAGCCAGTTACTTGTGAAAGATGAGCTGTGGAACCCCATGATTGCCTTGCTACTTCACAGCGCCCCATCCTCTTTGATGATCATTAGAAACAATTCTTAGTCAATTGGCTGATTGGCATTTTGATTTTCCCAAATGTATTAACAAATGGTTGGTTGGTTGACTAGCATTTTTTCGTAGGAATGGTTCGACCACCAACCAGTCTTTGATGACCATTCGAAACAATTCTTAGCCAAGCTTCGCCATTGCGCCCTCGTCAACCATACTGAATTACCGCCTCAACCAATTTTTCAAGGTAGCTTAATCTCTTGATTTGTGCTATGCGTGGGTCTGTTTCATACCTACCTGCCAGCTCAAAATGATCATTTCTTGGCAGCGTATTAAGATCAGTAATCCATAACACAAAAGCTCATGTGGTAAGTGTGTACCTGCCAACTTTACATTATCTACCAGCCTTCCTTATAGTGGATAATGTTGAAGACACCTGTTCATAACAGTATAATAACAGATAATCTACCAGCCTTTGTGAATATTACTAACCTCAGACAAGCCTCAGTAATATTATACCAGCCTTTCGTGATATTTACAATAGATAGTATCCCAGAAGCCTTACTGTTCATATGGTAGTTTCTCAAAATAGGGGAATTCCAAATCATCCACTATTAACCTTCTGCCGCTCATCGTCGACTCTGTCTTTAGTTCCTTCATGCTTCCGAGGTCAGGCAGTTAGATCAGTGAACATTCGTGCAGCGATACAGCTCTCATGGCCAACCAAGAGCAACCGTTTTCTGGTAAAAGCTTGTCAACGTTTTTCAAGGAGAGAGTGCAGTGCATCGCGCGACATTTCTCAGACATGAAAAAGTTGCCTCTCACGCTTCAATCTTCATCAGTGTGGCATTCTGGTGCTATTGCAAAAGACGTCTACCCGTTTGAGCGTCTCTGCATCATGCCTGAGCACACGTTGAAAGGGAGAGCGTTTCATGCTGGCGACTTATGCCCAAATCCCACTGCTTCGATGAGAATTAGAGATGAAATGCGGCTTGGCCATCCTCAAACAACAGCAAATCGCCAGTACATTGCAAACAGAGATGCTCTTGGACGAGGAGAGACAAAGCTGCTTACAGAAATGAGGTATTTGGCTGGCGTGAGAAGATTCTTGCTCAATGAATTTTCGAGACGAACAGATGAGAGCACACCGCTTCCTGGAACAGCAAGAAAAAGCAGTTTATCCACTATTAACCATTTATAGTAATAAACCAGCCATTTTTGGGGCTCCCTATGGCTTGAGAAACACCCATATCTTCCGAATTTACCAACTTCAGACACCTGATATCTACTCCAAGTAGCACCTCTCAGGCGGCCTGCTGTGGCTTGCTGCTGGACTACAAAGCAGACCCCTTGAAGGACGGAGCGGCTGTACCCAGACCCCTTGAGCAGCGGTGCTAGGTGATGATGGTTGTTGAATGCTGGTTGTTGACCAGTTCCTTAAGGTTCATTATGATTCATGGTTCTAGTTTCATTGTCATGAGTCATAATGATGTTTCTAGTTTCTTGCATGTTTACAGATTGGTAGATCTATAGTTATTTCATGGTGACCCTTTGGTAAACAAACCTGAAAGCTTGAGCAGGGTATCCAAAAACCATCAAGGCTACCAAACAGAGCTATTACGCCAAAGCTTTGTTGTTTTGCCTAGCGAACTGCCTTCTACTGCCTCTCTTCATTTCTGACGAGCCCAGGAGTCTTCAGAAGGAAAGAAGCAGGGGCCTAAACAAGTTGTGGTCTTCTTTTGGGTTCATGCCCAGTGAGGTTTGATCCAGGTGAATCATGATGATCGTGATTCTAACAATGATGGCAAACCCGAAACAAGACTTTCAAGCTAGTTGGCTTGATTTGGTCACATATGATTTCTTTTTCTGTTCACAGCCAGTAAGGATGAGGATCCAATCCAGTGAATTGACTGACAACAGGCATGTGATATCAATCTGATCAACCATGCCGTGAAAATAATCATTCAAATCAGCTTGATCGAATCAATGGCCAGTGGCTATTGCATGGGTGCACCATAGCTCCGTTGTCAGACATATTTTTGTGGTGGTTCTCCTGGGTCAAGATCAATTCCTCCATGTAGGCCATGAGTGTGAGCAACTGGGAGCCAAGAATTTTTGTGATTCCTGTGGTTTAGATCAGGTTATGATCTGATCGTGGATTCAGATTGTGGATTTAATTCTTCCAGGTTTCTGTTGTTGCTTAGATCAGATTGTGTTTGTTTGCCTTTCCTTTAAACCCGGAAAGTGGTACTTGGTGCATACTGAGAGGTGCATTGTGTTCGTTCTTAGGGTGGCAAGTGAAACCAATTGTGTAGCCGGCTGCTGTTCTTGCTGTTTGAAAGTGGTGAGGGAGACCTATCTTCCAAAGGTACAGAGCGGTACCTCTAAGTAGGCAAGTTTGTAAGATAATGGTTGTTGATGGTTCTTCTAGCTCTAGGTATTTGTTTACTACCCACTGATCGCCACAAGGTACTGCTCTTTGTTGGGGCAATTCACCCTTCAACTCAGAAGCAACTCACCATCATGAGAAGTGCATTGCTGCAAGGTGAGCCCCCGGCCACTGAACTAAGTTGGTTTGTAAGTAACTTAACTTGGGTGAATTCTACCAGTTATAGGGGTGAACTAACCCAACGACTAAAACTACTGGGGGGCCCACCTTGTGGTGGTTCCTGGCGGCAAAGGCGGCAAGGGCTCCAGTAACTTCAGATCCAACGGCACTGGACCCTACGGAATAGCAATCAGCCCGGAGAACTTTCACCCAGCAGCGTATGTCGGAACCGGACCTGAAGGAGTGCAATACTTCCGATGGTGCGGCCGGTGCGGCCTGCCATGTTACATGAGAAAGGGTGTGTGTTTGGCTTGCAACTACCAGACATCCTGACATAAACACCAACAACGGTAGCATTGGATGCGCGGCTGGATGAACTCAGCTGGGCTCAGCATCGGCGTTCACCTCCCAGTGGCAAGTCAGAGTTTATGGCCATGGATCGTGACCACCGGCGCAAATTGTGTGCCAAGCCCCGTCCCAGTCGAAAAGTGAAGCCAACAGAGAAGGAGCTAAGTGATTTGGTCAAGGCACGTGGTACAAGTTTTGAAAACAGAAACGTCCCTGATAAGGTGAAAGATACCTGGGTGAGTTTCGTGCGCGGCGACCTCCAATGGACGGAGTGGAAACGTAATGACTTCCTGAAAAAATATCGGGACTATTTATCGGATATTGAGAACCGGGCGGCAGTATTCACCCCATTATAAACCAGTCTTAAGCATATTTAACCATAGATATCCAAAGTTAAATGGCTTAATAATCAACTTACAACCAAGGGGGCCCACCTTGCATGGCTGGTAGCTCATGGCATGGCGGGCACTGCCGCTTCAGCGGCACATCTTCGGCGGTCAACGCCTTCAACTGTGACTCAGAATCCAGGTGTTGAAGCAGCGGCCACCAGCCATGTGGCGAGCTGGGTCAAGCACTTAAGCAGCAAAAATGGGGCTTAACCAACCAAATGTCTATAGGTCATCATTAACCAACCAAATCATAGGGAAAACGAGCTGGCAAATGATAGGGGAACCAGCTGGGTACAGGATTTTGACCAGCCATGTGTCTACCACTATCAAAGATCATCCACCAGCTGTTCCTTGCCAACCCATCATTTTTACTGTTTACTATTCAAAATTAACCTGCTTCACCGTCATTCACCAGCTATCTCACAATTAGCCATCATGAAGCATCAGTTTATCCATCATCGACCAGCTTCTAAACTGTGTTCAACCATCAATGGCTAAAGATTTATCTATCATCAACCAGCTTCTCATGTTCGACCATCACTTACTACAAGTTTATCCACCACCAGCTATCAATCATCAACCAGCTGTTTCACCTTCAACCCCTACCAACCCCTGCAGCGTCTCAGGTGCTTCGAACTGGTGCAGCACAGCCAAAAGCTGGTTGATACTCTCAAGAAGGCCCGGTAGCTCGATGAGGCTTCGGCAGGTCATGAGAAATACTAGCTGATGATCCAGCTGGTTAGGAAAATCATGATGGTTGGTAGTAGTAATCAATGGTTGATCTATGGTTAATCTATGATTAATGTGAGGTGTCGAGCATGGTTGATGATATTTAAAGATAGATGATAGATATCTATATCATGGTCAAGGATGATAGATATGATAGATGACAATATTTCATAGCTTGAAGTATGGATGAATGATGATGATGATGATGATCCATGTTTGAATTATGATAAACCATATAAGCCCATAGTTGTGGATCAGAATTGCTGTTTGTTTCTATCATTGTTTTCAGAAACATCTCACAGGCCAGTTATTTTCTGGGAAATCTGATTCTTTGGCAAACTAACCTGGAAGGTGAAAATCGCCATTTGTATGTAAAACCACTACAAATGGTGGATTTTCTACGCAACCAGGTTAGTTTGCTGGAGGGTAGCCATCTGCAGCATTCACCATCACTAACCATCAGCAAACCAGTCGAGAGGATCGTACGCCTGCGGCGGTAAACACCATAAATTTGCTGCTCAGATCGCTAAGCTTACCCCATTGATTTACCATTAAATAGCCAATGATTTATTAAACTACCTGGGTTGCCGTGAATCGCTGGTTTATCAAACTACCTTATGTGCCATTGAATTGCTCAGGCAGTTTGATAAATCATTTGCCCTATTTCAACGAGTGACGCAAGAGAGCAGCATGACGAACCTTTAAGGACAACACTACAGTGCTCACTGGCAACCGCCAACAAGCGCACGCTGGCCATCATTTGGATGGCCTGTTTCCTTGAATTGTTGGTTCTGGAACCGCAATTGATTTAGTTGCATTCCCAACTGACAGCTTCTTGGTTCTCTTGGAAACGTCCAGGTCCACTTTGCCGCATCGAATCCATCGGATCTTGCTGTTCAACTTTGGCTCGACAAGGGACTGCGAGGATTTAATATGATCATGGAACTTAAGCGTAATAAAACGCCCGAGCAGAGAGAACATGGCCACGAAACCTTGTCACACCAGTTGACAGTCAGACCAGTTGACAAATCACACTGAAGATGAATGTTTCCATAGCAGCTGAGCGACTGCCAGGATTTCAAACGGAAATTCAAGCATCTCAACTAAAAGTGAGGGAAAGCATGAATGAGTTGTCATGAGATCACGGAGATACAAGTGCACGCCGAAAGTTGTTCTCACCCTTCGCGATGGATCTTCATACCCAGCTGCGAGAGCTTCTTTGTCTTGATCCCGCTTCCGAAACAGAACTCGGAGCCATCGCGACAGAAGCCAGGGTTGGCCCGAACAAATTTCCGAAGCTGCAGAAAACGCTAAAAAGGAACAGTTCAGCAATTGTGCAGCTGCGGTTATAACCATGGTTAGAAGCGCTTTAAGCTGGCTTTTAACCCCTAGAAACCATGGCTAGTGACCACTTACTAACTGGAGGTGCACATCCAAGAACAAGTACTAGTTGATTATTGGTTGATTATTCATCATTTCCCCTCATAAGCCCTGAGCCGCTAGGAAGCTAGCTTAATTAACCGTACTAGATCATCCACCAAACCATTAACCGGTATGCCATCATTAGCAACCGGTGCTTATAAAGCATCATTAAATATATATGAACCATCATTAACCATGATTTCTAACCATCATGATGAACCATTAGCCATCCTTACCAACCATTACTCGGTATACCATCATATCGCATCATCAATTCTTAGCCATGATTAATAGCGATATTTAACCATCATTCTGAACCATTGTTCTTAACTATCCTTATCAACCATCAGCCATCATTATTCACAATTCATCATGAACCGCAATTATTAACCATCAACCACATCTTTTGTTCACCATTAGCCAACTAGTTCATCATCAACATCAAGCATCCACCTCTGATTAACCATGGCAATTATCAACATTAACATTCAACCATTCACATCAACCATATCTTTTCAACCTTGCCATGGTTGGTAGCTCCTAACCATAATTATCAACCATCAACCATCAACCGTAATTATTATCACCCAATAATATCAAGCAACATATATTAACCAGAACCAACCATCGTCATGAACGATCCTCATCAACCATCAGCCATTAACATTCAACCATCAACATCAACCATAGTGATTCAACCAATATTGACAATTCATCATTACCCATGAACCGTTATACCATGAGTATCAGCCAGTATGAACGAAACATCATTCAACATATATATTCATCATTGTTAAACATCATTCTGAACCATCAGTATCAAACCATCCTCATCAACCATCAACCACCTCTTTTATTCACCATTAACCAGCTAGTCAACCATTAACATTAACCATTCTCCTATCATTAACCAGAATTGTCAACCATCAACCACTAGCCTATCATTAACCATGAACATTAACAATTGATTATCAACCATATCAGTCATATTATTTGTTACTAGGGTTAAATTATCAACCATCAACCGTTAGTAACTCAGCTCCTTCGCCCCCGTTGCTTGCTGCTCCACCGGCGCGCCCCACGGTGCTCTCCAGGCGTATCAGGATGCGCAGGTGGGTGGCGCGTCTCGCTCGACGCGTCGGCGCCCAAGTGTGGGGAAACTCAGCGACCGCCGAGATCTGGGGGCGACTGGTCATGGTTGAAGAATGGTAGATTAGACATGGAATGGATTAATTAAGTTAATTATTAGACCCATGAATGGTTCATACTAGACATGCTTAATAATTGGTAGTGCTGGTTAATAGTAGTATTGGACATGGTTTTACTTGGGCGTTTGGGATGATGTCCAAGAAGTGATTTGAAATACCCTGAGACACGCTGATGAAGTTCCGATTGATGATGGAGAAATCCCCCATGAAGCTCCGCCACCAGACCTTGGCGTGCGAGAGTGCCACATGTTGCCTTCGATTACATGCCGAAGGACACCGTCATCCAACATTGTCCTGAAGAAGATCTTTCTGATGAAGACAACTTCAGGCCTGACCTCATCGTGGATGAAGCCCAGTGGATGCCGGTAGAACTCAACGATGCTTGGGAAGAATCGGAGCTCCTGGACGATGGCTTCCATTTCGTCATCGTGGACACCAGACAATACCCGCTCTATACTACATGGAGATCCATGATCCTTGAGGTCAAGCAGACTGACAGCCGAGGTGAAGTGATTGAACACTTCGCGATGCCATGGGCTACAAGAATGCCACTGAACAGGCAGAATGCACTCATACAGCTTGAAATGCAAGACACACGTTGGCCAGGGGGACATCGGGCATGACTTTGCATTCAATTAGAGAATTTGTTTGTTGCTAGCGGCTGCATCTAACATGGATACTGTGCTGCTGAGAAAAAACATATGTATCATATGATTAGTCACATGGATTTTTCAACTAGTTGGTCAAAAGTGGTATCAAGAACATAAACAGTAACAACTTTATTGATAGATAGTTTAACTAAGAATGGTATATTAGAAACATTAATAATAACTGGTTTATTATTTGTATTCACTATTCTGATTATTCTGATTAACCACTATGATATTCTGACCCACTGGTCATGGAATACAATATGATTTTTAATGGTTACCAAGAATGGTTAATACTAGCTTATAATGATTGAGAATGGTATGTAAGCAGGGCTCATACTATGGTTTATAGTAAATAATTGTTAAGAATGGCTGAAACATCTTGGGTTATATATCATGGCTAGAATGGTTGATATTGATGGTCAATGATGGTTGGAAATGCTGATAGATGTTGATAGATGTTGATAGATGTTGATAGATGTTGATATTGGTTCAATCATAATATGTTATACATGGTAGGGTAGAATGGTGTTATATTGATTAGAAATGGTTGAAAATGGATTTATATATATATTTTTTTTCCTTTTTTCTTACCAGGGTTAGAATGGTTGATAACCAAGGATGGGTAATTCTGATGGTTGATAGTGGCTAATGCTGGTCAAGTAAGCTGGCAGATCAGTTATGGTTCAATGATGGTATACCACATGTGGCAGACTCGCTGAGAGTTAACAATGATAAATAGTAAAAATGGTTGATGATGCAGACTCGCTGAGAGTTAACAATGATAATAGTAAAAATGGTTGATGATTGATGGTGCCATAGGATTGTTGAAGACTACTGAACTCATTAATGGTCACCATGATATGTATGTTGAATTAATGGTTAATCATGTTTATGAATGGTACAGAGTGGTGCCCCCTGGTTAGATTCCATGGTTAGCAATCCACCTAAGTATTGTTATATATATAATAATTGGTAGTCACCCTAGTGAACGAACTTCACTTAAGTGATTGAGGGGTACCACTCTGTACTTGTACATGTAATTATATATATATATTTATACCGGGCTTAGAATGGTTGAGAATGATTGTTAGAATGGTAGATCATGATCGTCAACATTGGTTAATCATGATGTTTAAGAATGGTGAATCATGATGTTTCATGAACGGGAACCATTACTGACCATAATTAATCTCTTACTGACCTTAAATCACTAATCATGGTTAACTATTACTAAGCATCATGGTCAACATGGTTGTGGGCCAATGTCAGTCATCCCAACAAGAGGTAGAGCAACATCCCACCCACGACCCGGGATATAGCCAGGGGATGTGAACAACTGGGAGACCAGGGGACCCGCTGCCACATAAAGATGGTCACCCAGCTCGCAACCCCTATAAACCATGGTCAGTCACCACTTACTAAGTGGGGGTGTACATCCAAGTAGATCAATCATGTCTAGTGACCATGGTCATTAATGATAATGATGGTCAATTGCCATTGCTGGCTGATCATGTTTCTACATGGTATCATGCATCATCGTGAGATTGATACAATGGCCGTTAACGGTCAACAATGATGATTAACTGGGTGGATTACAGCTATGAACTTAGCTTTCTAGGCGTTTTGGAATATGATTGTCCTACCATATAGCCACTAAAGCCGTTAGACTTTTAGCAAGGGATCTAGTTCAGCCACCAAAGTAATGAATCCATGACCTACCACTTGTCGCCACTAGAAGTCAGGCTTTCGATCTCTGGAGCACGTTGCCTTCGACAGAGCAGCGCTACGGAATCCAAAGAGCAGGTCATCCAGGTGGCCCAGCGCGCCAGGCGCGCCTGGATTGCCGGGCCAGGAGCTTGCAGCCCTGGTTCTGTTGCATTCGCATGCCTCGGATTGATTGAGTCTGTCGCATCGGATGCCTCGGGGGGCTCATGGACGCATCCAATCGCGCATTCGGGAGCTGGCCACGAGGCCGAGAGATCCAGAGAGTTCCAGGATGGCGTCAATCCTGGGTCGGTCTGCAGTGAACGATACGAAGCTGACAGCGCCACTGCCAAAGAAAGAAATAGTGATTGATAACGGCTAGAGGGTATTATGGTTCCTCATGGGTTTACAACATCCATGAAAACTGTTTGTTAACAACGATGAAATACATGGTTGAAGAATGACAGTTTAGAATTCTGGTCAGTATATGATGACTTATACAGTTAATGGTAATGGCGAACAGCCCCTTACAATGATGGTTCAATAGCAATCATGCTTTGCAATTACAGATCCAGCAGCCGATTCAAATCAGTGGGTGCAGTGATTGTTACGCCACTTTTGATGAAGATCGCTGGTCTAGCAGAGATCCATGATTAGTGGTTAGCTAGTCACAATGATGGTTAGTGATATTCACACATTGATGACAAACAGTAACAATATTAGGCTAATTACGAATCATCGTTGTAAACCATACAAAGGCGGCGTAATCGCTCTGGTTGCGGGTTACGACGGTCAACTATGGCTGTGTAATGATGCTTAATCATAGTTACTAGTGATGCTTATGATTCACGATGAACTAATTCTAGCTAGTAATGCTTACATTACACTGTACGCAACGTTTTTCATGGGTGAGCCGGGCCATAACCACTTTTGCAAGATTGGGTTGATCGTTGTGGTGATATGTTCCGGTAACGGCATATAGACTTGGATTCCTTTTCTGGAGTAATTATTCATATTGAAGCCGAGAATTTGATCCTTCACTGTTTTCTAGATCTACTTTTCAGGCTGTCGTTAACCATGGTTAATCAAATCACTGGACATGATATTTCAAAAATACAATCCAGTACTCAAATGGTGGTTTCTCAAAATAGAGTGCTCCAAAAAATGGTTGATCTTTTAACATATACAAATACATGATTGATATGACGGATGATTTGGGGCGTACCTCTATTTTGAGAAACCATCATATTGAACCCGAAAATGTGATACTTATTTCACTAGCTTGATTCGTGCGAAATCGACGCTTGTTTTGACCAATCATCCAGGTTTCCAACGTAGATTTTCCCATGAACCATTTCTGGGATTCGTTTCATTGAATCAAACCTACAAAAATGGCAGCTTCTGACAGGGCATTCCAGCACCTTATAGGCTTAGTTCAGCTCCCTTCAGAGGGCTTCAGCTGCTGCTGCTGCTGCTGCTGCTGCTTGCAGTGGAACTCAACTCTCTGTGTCAGAGTTCTGTTCGCTGAAGGTCTCTGAAGAACGAATGGCACGGGCCTCAGGGTGAATGAAGGCGGAGTTTTTATGGCCTCGAAATCTACAACTGGTTGGTGGTTTGATTGTAGCGTGTAGGTTGGCAACTACCTATGCGTGTGTCGAAAACGCAGTGAAAACGCAGTGGTTGGTGGTTTGATTAACATTTGTTACTTTCCCTATAGTGATTATGAACAAATGGTTGGTTGACTAGTATTCTTCCATAGGGTTGAAACCACCAATCAGTCAACAATCATTTTGCATGATACGGCTATGGGTGACCGTAGATGCTCAATATGGCTATATGGCCGATCATTCTGACAATCGAAATCTACATCAATACGGATACGGCCATCAATAATGGTGGAAACCAACAAACAAAACTAGAGGGAAAACAAATTGATACAGAACCGGAATGTCCATTCAAAGAACCAGCATGTTTTCTTTACAGAAATATATGCAACAACCATCCTGGAGTAAATGAAATATCCCCAAGGTTCAAGATCTAAACCATGTATCTATTGTGGATGGTCTAATTTCATGTTCTATTCTTCAGGATGGTTGTATTCATATAGTTATACCTTTGTAATTTAGATACTTTTTCAGAGTGAACCAAAACTTAATGTAATCCATTGCAAATAATGGCACCGGATGTAAAAAAATACTATAATCGATATTGATCAGAATTGATAACATAGGTTCATGGTTCAAACCACCCACACAGTCATGGGTTAGCATGGTTCATCGTGGATCAACAATAGTTGATTCAAATCAGTGACAATGATTAATAGCAGCAAACTGCAATAACACACTGCCAAAGGGGTTACTATTGGCAGTAACTGTAGCCATTCCTAATATGTTTACAAATTACGTTTAATGCAGTTTTTTGGCACATGCTTACTTGCGTACTAACGTACATACGTACATGCACGTAGATGCATGCATGCTTCCATGCATAGGTGAATACATGCACTTTTTTACATGCATACATGAATAGATGCGTATATGTGAATCTGTACATGCATATGTGCATGCACACATACATGCCTAGATCCATGAGTGTATGCATGCTTCCTGTACATACATCTATGCAAGACCTCATAACATTACATCTCAATACAGAAACACACACACACACATACAGAATGTGTTGCACATGTGATTTCAAAAGTTCAAAATTCACATGGGGGTGTCTCAATATAGGTGTACCCCTAGATCATCCTTCATTAATATTTTCCAGTAATAAACCAACCATTTGTTGGGTTCCCCATTTTAAGAAGCACCCACATGTCTCCCGACCTATGCATATTTGTCCCCGCTGGCTCTGCCAGGTTCGTGAAATGAGTGCCATTTGCAGTAAAGAGGTGAAGGGGACCAGGACCACACGCAGGATTCCAGTGGCCACATTTTGTCAGATGAAAACAATGATGTTTTTGTGACATCAATGATGGTTAGACTCACGGTTGATTGATGGCTAATAGCCTGAATAATGACGATTAGTTGATGATGAATCAATGATGATGTATTGTTGACATCAATGATGGTTGGACTGATAATCAATGATAGTTTTCCGGTGAATTTCGTGGTGGTTAACGTTGGTTGTTGTAAATGCTTGTTGATGATTGGATGTTGATGGTTCCCTGGTGCTCCAGTGCTACAAACTGTACAGAAGGGGCTGATTCTGAGGGCGGTCCAATCACCTCCTCAGAAGGTACTGCTGGAGCACTACGGATAGTTCAATGGTGGTTTTAAGGGTTAACTGGTGGTTGATAATGGTTGATTGATGAGTGATTAATGGTCAATAAGCTGAATTGAATGGTTGACTGTTGACTTCAAGGATGGTTGCAATGATGGCAACATAGTGGCTTGAATCATGGTTAGTGATGTTGAAATGACCGTAAATTGAGGGTGGATTGTTTTTATGCAGGTTTGGCATGCCAACCGTGCAACAAAAGCTGAAGCCTCCGCAGCTGACTACAAAGTGGGCCTTCAAAAAAAAGAGAGCAACAGTGCTTCGGTGATAAACACAAGCTGACCCACTGAGTCCTGTCCTAGACTCCCTTGTTATAAAGCTACTGGGCTCGAGCCGGACTTCCAGACTATCCTCAAGTCGGCCTGCTACATGCTGGGATGCAAGGTGCCCAACGATGCAGCGACCCACGACTGGACAAGACAACTCGGATCAGACTTACAGCTCCTGCAGACACCAAATCGACGACGTCTATGGACGTGTGAAGGTCATCTCGGCATGGCTGAAGGCCCCGTGGATGCGGGGGACATTGTCTTCCAGAACGAGGCGAGGTGTCGATTTTGGACGCTTGGGGGTCCAGAAGCGCGGACGGTCTTCATGTGAGGGTGTCTCAAAAGAGGGACCCCCCCAAAAAAATTAACAGTTTGTTACTAGAACATATTATGATTTGATGATCCGGGAGTCCCCTGTATTGAGCAACACATGTTGTCAAATGCAGTTTAGAAGCCAGATTGGGTTTCTTAATGATGCGGCTTACCTTCAGTATCACCGGTTGGTATTTAGTATTGTGCATGTTTTTCCATTCTGAAGTGTGATTAGCGATTTTAAACCAGCACGCACTAAGAGTTTATATTATGATGACTCATCATAGTTTTGGGTTTATACACTATTATCTTGTATATCAAAAAGTTTATATTATGATCATAGTTGTGAATCACTCACGGCCCACCATGACCCACCGTGATTCATCCAACCACTGTTGACATGGCTGTTCCCAACACGGCCCTCAGGATTTTATCGTTTGTGGGAATGATGATTTCTTGCCCCCGCCAGTTAAGCTAGGTTATAAGTATTGTAACTTCCAATTATGGTAGATAAAATCATGGCTAAATTGCTTATAAATCAACTTATATCTATGGGGTTACCAGTCTGTATTGTATAACCAACGTTTGCTGGAAACAGACAAGTTGACCATCAGAAACTGTTAGCAGTCTGAACGCTGCGCACATCGCAGGACGCATGCGCGAGACTACAAGACAGGTGGTGGAGATGTTGAACCGGGACCCATCTGAGGATCATAACCAAGCATCTAAGCAACCAACCCCACCAACCACCCCAACACTTCTATGTGAGTTGATACCACTTGGATGACTCAAAGTCATCAATGTCTCCAAGAAATCGCTGCCTTCGAAAGAAAACAACGATAGAATTGTCCAACGAACTAGAAATTTCCCATATAGCATTAAGTACCATCTATTGGTTCCCATCTAAGGTCGCCAATGGAAACAGATGCCTTTCGATACTTTGATCATAGATGGGAACCAATCGAGGGATCGGTCAGGGTCGCAGTGATCTCCCGGGATCTCCCCCAGGAGATTGACCGAGGAGCCATCTGGGTATGTGCCAAGTTATAGGGTAACCATTATGGGCCCCACCCAAGCTAATGACTGGTTGGTGGTTTCAAACATTTTTTATTTTCTCTAGTAGCTATTAACAATTGGTTGGTTGACTAATATTTTTCATAGGGGTTGAAACCACCAACCAGATGATCATTTTCCAAATGGAAATCATTGGTTCTGGGGGAAGCACTATTTGGGCACATATCCACCTAAAGATGGTGAAATGGCAGTTAGAGGATGGTCATTTGATGGTTTAATGGTGGTTGATAGGCTGGTTAATGGAAATGTATGTATTTTTGGCTGGTGGATGCGTAATTGATGTTAATTGATGGTTCCTTTATGATTGCTTGCTGATCCATGCATGAATTATTAAGTAGCCAATTTCTCAGCGTTCTCATTGAGCATGAAATGGCTGAGAGTGAAGACAACCAGACCCCAGTGAACATTTCATCAACGACCAAGCTTTTCGTTGCGGGGATGTTCACAGACCCCACTGGTGGCTTAGTAACTAATGACCCACAAAACACCACAACCAAACATGCATTCAGTACTAGTGATAATTCAAAAGCCATACGGTGCTGTTTTTTTGTCGGCAATGTCTACCATGGGCCAGTGGTGAGTCGGCAATCGCTTGAATTAGCTGTTGATGACACAAGGAGATGGGTAGTTGAGCTGATGATTAGCCAACCTTTGGTTGATACTAGGGGATCATAACCAACAAGAATGTAGGGTGTATATACCAAGCAGATATGGCGAGCTGGGTCTGTATTAACCGATCAACAGCCTTGGGTAGGTCATGGCTGTTGGACGAACCGTGACTAGTCATGGCTATGAGATGCAGCGGATCGCCGGCTAGTTCGCAGGGCTGGCTCACCCAGTGCACAGCTGGGGGTACAAGGGTGAACGGACCTACAACGTATGGGGTTCTTGAATAAGAATCTTTGCCTTGAGATAGATGAATCCGAGTGACGGACAATAGTTGCCAGCGACCATGAATGATGGTTGCTCTAACGAAATGTTGGTTCATTCAATCCTGGTCTCCTTGATGGTTACACAATAGATCATCCCGAATGAGAGATTACCATGGTTGACAATGATAAGAATCAAACTGAGACAAATCAACCTGATAGGAATCATAACATGATGAGATACCATTGGTCAACACTCATAAAGATAAGAACAAACATGGCTGGATGGCTTATACCCACTGACTTAGGTTTTTGTTGTGTTTTTGGGATATGATTGATTTACCATATAGCCACTAAAAGTTAGACTTTTAGCAAGGGATCTAACAGCCACCAAGTAATTGTAAGACAATTTGTTGGGTAAACCTTATTATTAGGCTTAGTAACCTTAATATCAAAAATATCGAACCTCACTAAGAATCGACTACCCTCAACATATTCCCACCAGCTACTGTTAACAACAAGCTGATTTAGCTGTTCTAGCTGGACCCGTCACCCGCGCACAGTAGGATCAACCATCAAGGTACCGCAGTGGCAGAGTGGCTGGCTCTTCAGCCACCAGGGCTGCAGATTATCTGTTGAGAATGGTGACGTGCCAGCTAGGCAACTACAGAGTGGCACTCCTCAGTGAGTTAACTCGGGTTAGTTCACGTTTGGGCAACTACCAAGCAAATGGTAGACATAACTTTTCATCTAGGATCAGGATTCTAGGATCAGGATTGTTGGCCAATCATGCCAGCATCTACATGCCACGTATAACTTTACGGATCGTATAGGTGGACCTTCAACGGATCCAACCAGAGGGTACTACTCTGTCGGTGTAGAAATCTGTTTCCCACGACTTTTCCGGCGCGAGGCTGACGAGATCGGAAGGCGATCCCTGACGATGGGCCCCTGATTTACCCTGCTGGAAACTCACGTCGCTGGACACCAAAGAAGTAGCTGATCCCTATCCCTTCCTGGTTGGTGGTTGAGCCATTTGGAGCAGTTGGGTGATCCACACATAAAAGAGGGAAGCGTTTTGGAGCTACCGGGGGTGGCCACTAACCAAATGGGTGGATTACAGCTGCTACTTTAGCTTTTTAAGCTTTTTTGGGATATGATTGATTTACCATATAGCCACTAAAAGTTAGACTTTTAGCAAGGGATCTAAAAGCCACCAACAAAATGGTAAACTGATCATCCAACCTCTATCTGGGAGGCTTTGGCGCTGGTAGTTTCCAGGAGTGTATCACCCGGAATCCTCAATCTGGTTTCACATCACACCGGCTCACACTTCCTGAAGAGGAAGAGAAAAGGATGACGGACTGGCGGTTCTTGGAGGCTACGTGGAGGTTGGCAATCCGAGTTAGGAACTGGGTACGTTTCCAATGTTCGTTAGGGTTACAGCCTACCTTACATGGTTGAGTTGATTACTTTGCTTAATTATTTTCCAGTTACAAGCCTTAGACACTTGTGTACATCCAAGTACTGATCAAAATCAACGGTTCCCAGATCCAAACAGAAGGTCGAGGGGCTAGCCCAGTTGAATCTCGTTGATGCTTAGCGATTGATGGTGGTTGTTGATCTACGACCAGCGACAATGAGTACACTTCCAAGTTGATAGTTCATTACGTGTACACGTCATATGCGGATTTCTCATAATTCGGAACCCCAGAAATGGTTGTGCTTAAAATTGGATGATTGTGGAGGTTCCCTCTTTTGAGAAACCGCCATAGTGTCTATGTTTTTACTAGAGTGGGATCGCACCACATCTACTATCAGGTTTTGAGGTTACTAGTGCTTACAAACCATCGTCAACCATCCCGCCAGCCCACCTAGCAATCGAACAGTGTTGCAGTACCAACATAGCCACACAAGGTCGTATGCGACCAAATTGGCTAAATAAATGGTTGGTTGACTAATGTGTTTCATAGGGGTTGAAAAGACCAATCTGTTAAAATTGATGATTGATGATCGGTGATTTGGTTGCTATCAATGTATAGTTCACAGCTGGTTAAGAATTGGTTGGTTACTCGATAGTTGATAATACATGATGATAGTTGATAATTATTGAAACTCTGGTAAATAACACCGAATCCAAACTGCACATTTTTATGGGTAATTGCATCTAAGTGGCATCAGTTGTGCATCATGATATTATTCATGGTTTGTGCAACCTGATTACTATAACAAGTCGTTCATCAATTACTTGTTGGATCACTGCTGCCTTGGTGGTTGGATTACAGCTATGAACTTATTTTTAGTTTTTTTGGGATATGATTGATTTACCATTATAACCACTAAAAGTTAGACTTTTAGCAACGGATCTAAAAGCCAGCAACCTAAGATTGGACGATTCGAAGGTAAATGAGCCAACTGATTATCTGAAGTTGGCGATTGAAGTTGAACTAAGCCACTTTAAATCAGTTGGATGGACGATGACCAGCTGTAGACGAGCCATATGCCTTGTGTTTGAAGTGCCAATTATCAGAGGGACACAGCGCAATGAATTGGGGCTGGCATGGTGCTGATATGATGTGAATCAGTTTGCAGACCTAAAAGTAAAGCAGAGACAACCAGAGACCACATTATCGGCCACAAACTGCTCAACTGTTCCAATCGAGTATCTTGGAATCCAAGCCAGCTAAGAAGGCAATCTTCTTCAAGCAATATTTGGACAGAAAATGATCACTAGTAGCTATTATCACCAACAAACGTTCGAGTACGCCAACCTAACAGGAGCTCAATGGAGCAAAGAGTAGCCATCATTCTCCAGCTGATAAGTGAACAACCATTCCAACCTGGAAGTATCAAATTGTTTGATTTGGCATCTGTTGTCATCATATGGGTGTTTCGCAAGTCATAGGGGTAGCCCCAAATCATCCAGTTTATCAACAATCTAAAGCAATAAACCGACCATAACTTGGGGCTACCCTATGCCTTGAGAAACCACCATGGGTAGCCAAGAGAAGCAACCATTATTAAACATAATCAAGCATTGACCATCATTATTGACCATGATTAACCATCAGTATAATGGTAAACCAACCAAAAAAACATACATGTCATTATCCCTCCCAATCAACCACATCGACCTATGGAAACGAATCCACTTTGAGCCTCAGCGTGCCAAGCCATGTGCGGTACGTAGCCATGGGAGAAGCTCAGGCACGGTGGGCTTCGCCCTTCGGCGTGGAAGTTGACTGGTTGATGATGGGCGTTAGCCTGGTCGATGTCGTTTGGGAATGGTTAAAACCAATGGTTTGGCAATCGATCTTGTTTAGTAAATGATCATTTGCAAGACAATGACAGAAATTGGTTCGTTATCATCAATTTTAGTTGCTGACAATGAACGTGCAGTTTGAACGACCCCTGGTGAATGCGCCTGGTCTGAAAATCATAGCATCCGATCGCATAAAATCGCCACTTTTGACCCTGACAATGACATATGCCCTAGTTACAAGCCAACTTAGCTAACGTTTAGGGGGCCCACCTCGTAGGAGATCTATGGTTATAACCATGGCTATAAGCCTATAAGGTAGCTGAACTAGCCCCTAGAAACAATGGGTTACTGGATGGCTTATACCCACTGACTTTGGTTTTTAGTGTTTTTGGGATATGATTGATTTACCATATAACCACTAAAGATATATTTTTAGCAAGGGATCTATAAACCACCAAGTTATGAATGGTTCGTTAATGGTTCACTAACCATTACTGGTTCACTATTCATGGTTCACTATTAGCCACTATCTTGATAAGCAACCAGGCATAGTTAATCATTAAAATCTAGTCCTTTGGGAATCATTACCATCAACCAATCCTCCATCACCTTTTTCACCACTGCCCCAGCTGCAGGAGACGACGCCAACGACGCCAACCTGCCGTTGGCTGTTCACCAAGGAGGCACATGAGTCACATGCCCGCGGGAGGTGGATGAATAGTAGGGGTTATGATGGTCAACAATGGTTAATAATGGTTAATAATGGTTAATGATGAATAATGATGAATAATGATGGTTAGTGATTGGAGGTGGATAATTAAATGGTTAATAGTAGGTTAATTTTAAGTTAATTAATAATGGTTGATATTAGGCTAATATTGGTTAATAGCGGTTGGTAGTGGTTGATAATGGTGAATAGCTGATTGATTGGTTCATGATGGTTGGTTGATGGTGAAAGATTGGTGATTGCTTGGTAGATGATGGTTAGTGGAAATGTGTCTATTTTTCAAATTCCCAATAGTTGGAAATTCGATTTTCAAACTTTCTCATGCCTTGTTGCTGTTCGTGCCTCATGGTTTGAAAATCAGATTTCAGACTTTGTTGAACTTTCCATCTTGTGCTCAGGATAGACTTCGAATTTCAGACCCATGAATGGCTGCAACAGTTGACATTTGAATTCTATACATTGTTCTTTGTATGGATTGTAATTTGGATTTGGACCTTCCATTGCGTCAATTAGCCAAGATTCGAATCTTCTCTGTCCTTTCAAGCTTGGTTTGAACTTTGGTTTTTCACCTTTGAACGGGTGTCTTCCAGTGGCGCATGTCGGACCAAATAGTGCTTGCAGAGGTAGGAAAAAACCGACGCCGGAAAGCATGGACCACGGTGGCCATTGAAGATGTTCCGCCCGGGCAGACTCTAAGAGCTGCCGGTCAGAAGTGGTTGACTGCAAAAAAGAAACTCTACAAGACTTTGACTGCATCTTCCTTTGAAAAACGTACGACACTGATTGCCCGTTGCAAAGAGTGCACGGACTGTGATCAGCAGTTCTCCTTCGGCTGGACAGAGACTGGGCAGTTGAGAGTTGAAGAAAGCGGGAAATGCACAGGAAATAAAAATGCCACAGTCTTGAAAAGAGTCTATGCGAAAGCATTCGCGCATCAGACCCCTTTACGGGCTTTGAAGGCCACGCGGCGGGACGAAATCAGTGAGAATCTTCGCCCATCTGTGCAGCAAATCAAGAATTACAGGCATCAGAATTCTTGCAACGAGAGGCCAGCAGCTTATTCTGTCGAATGCCTTGGTGAGTTGCGAGCATTCATAGATGTTCCGTGCAGCTGTCCAGTGGTGAGCGGGCTCGTGTGACCTATGTGGTTCCCAAGTACGCGCCCCGACTGGCCGAAGAGAAACCGGAAGAGATGCGGTCCATCATGCGTGTTTCCACTGCCACGTCCATGGAGGAGGTGATGCGTGCCATGGAGCATCCAGCGACTGGAACGTATGATGTTTGTTTGCATCAGCGCCTGCGCAGAGCTTACATGACCATTTACCTCACAGAGGGTGGTGCATGGCTGGATACTCACCCGGACTTCGTCGTTGGCGGCGGTTGGTCTGAGCATTGCATTTTCTTGTCTCAGCTGATGGCGGCTCGGTTTCGTTCAGAGATGCTCATAATAGCAGTCATTTTCATGCGGTGGGCCGCATTTTCAACATCACCCCGGTCCTCTCTATCGTCCTACTCGGGTTGGTTGATCGATGAATATGTTGATGTTGGTTAAAACCCCCAACGAATCATCATCATCATCATCATCATCATCATCATCATCATCATCATCATCATCATCGCCCCCCACCCCCTCCTCCTTCCCCTCCTCCTCCTCATCATCATCATCATCATCATCATCATCATCTTCGTCGTCGTCGTCGTCGTCATCGTCGTCATCGCCGTCGCCGTCGTCGTCGTCGTCGTCATGATCATCACCATCATCATCATCACCACCACCGCCGCCATCATCATCACATCATCATCTTCAGATCCCCACGCCTGGGCTTGGCAATTAAGGATGGGAACGGCTATCTCCGGCCTATCCCGCAAGGGCCGATGCATTCGCGGCAAACAGTGAAGAAGCCGAAAGCGAAGCCCAAGCGCTCTGCGCGTACAAAAACTATGTTGGGGCCCCCGGTGCCAGCAGAAGGATCCGCGCCGCCAGAAGTTCCAATCCAAGTCAAAC
>VSDK01009735.1:161169-175232 GCA_009767595.1 Symbiodinium kawagutii
AGCAGGTGTCGCGGATCTGCCTCCGCATCTCCATTGTGCTGCTGCAGATTCTGAGACGGACTTGTTGTGCATGGCCCCTTTGGCCCGAGGCGGGCGCTGCAAGAGAAAGCGTGTTCAAGGCCATTACTGTAAACAACACTATTTGGAGTGGTCTGGCAAGGAGCGAGTGCAGAAAGTCTGGTTGTCTTGGAGTGAACATCTTGAAGACGCTGCTGTTCCTTGGTTGCCAAACATGACCTTGGACATCATAAACAAACCCGGGGAATTTTTATTTCACCACCAAGCACAACTAGAATTTCCAGGGGTGCGGCCATCGCAATGTCTGAATCCCATTGAATCCTGATAGACATGAGTCCTCTGGTGACACTTGCGACAGACCATGTTTCACACTGAGAAGCATGTACACCATTGTCAACATCGTTCCTTTAACCATTTGAATTAGAGAGCCAACGCTTCGGAGCTTGTATTTTGGGGTGCCCGGGCCAGTCTTGAGAATTGATGTTAGAATTTGCAGCCAAGGAAAGATGGGAGCAGATGATGGTTGAAGCAGCTTGCGAGAAATCGCTGCACGAGTCCGAGGATCAGCTGATGAAAGTCTTGGAGAGCCGTCAGAAAATTTCGGATTTGCTGGCCACTATGGATCTAGAGCGTCTATAGAGACGCCGAAGAACGGCGACTGCCAGTTCATTAGCCTGGCGTTCGCCGCGGGCGTGCCCCTCACTGCAGATGTTTTCCGACAAGAGGTCTGTGCATATCTGTTGTCTATGGAGTCTACTTTCGCTCCTTGGATCGAGACGCGCTTCCCTGACTTCTCTTCTTATATTGACGAGATGACGAGGCCTGGCACTTGCGGTGATGACATGACATTAGCAGCAGCAGCGGCTTTGTTCATGAGGCCAGCTTGGATTGTGGGTCCAGACTCCGGGTCAGTCGAAGGAATCCGAAAAATCAACCCACCGCGCAATGTCTCGGTGGAAACATGGGGTCAACCCATTGGTCTCGGTTTCGTTGATTGGAATCACTACGAAGCCACATGCCCTCTAGAAAGAAGGCCTTCTCTCGAAGCAGAGAAACAGGTCAAGACTGAGCCGCGTTGAGCAGAACCACAAAAAGGCTGGAATTTGAATTTTGATTTGCCCTCTTTGGAGAGAATTTTCCACCAAGATTTCACGTTCCTAACATTCGAATTTCAATCCAGCAGGGCGCGCGCAGAATCCCACAACTGACGGATGCCTGAAATTCG
The DNA here is from genome assembly GCA_009767595.1 of Symbiodinium kawagutii. Classification (NCBI taxonomy): domain Eukaryota; class Dinophyceae; order Suessiales; family Symbiodiniaceae; genus Symbiodinium; species Symbiodinium kawagutii. Next base: position 162,413 of record VSDK01009735.1, read on the forward strand.
AATTTCAAACTTTCCAGAATTTGAAATTCAGCCTCATCCTGGTTAGTGGTTGAGTTGATGGTTGCTGGTACTTGCTGGTAAGTAGTAGTCGATGGTAAATTATTATTAGTTTGGTAAGTAGTTGATGGTTACGGGTAGTTAATAACTGAATATGTGGTTGACCATACGGTTCATAGCAAACAAAGACTAGTGGTCTATGATGCATGCATGGATTGATGATTGACGATCATTCCTTGGTAGATTATTTGCTAATGATTGGTTGATGATCAGTTCGTGATGTTTCATCATCGGCTAAGGATGGTAAAGAACGGCGCATAATGGTTTAGAACGGTAAATTGGCGATGTGGCAATGATGGATCAAGATGTATCACTAGTAATGGTACATGACAGCACGTCACTGCGAATCGGTAATGGTACATGTCGGTTTGGTGTTTGGTAGTTGCTGGCTTTCCATCATTTCGGTTGTTTCTTAAAATAGGAATAAAAATAGAGGTACCCCCCCCACTCACCCAACATCAACCATTTATAGTGACAGACCCATCATTCTTGGGGTTCCCTATTTCAAGAACCATCATTTTTATGATTGTCATGTTCTTCGGGAGTTGTACTAAGATTACATTTCCAAGATCATCCAAATTATGGGTTGCTTCAGGCGGTTTCTATGAACCAAAGTCGCAACGCAACTGGGGGCGTCATCGCTCATCATTCCTGGAATCAATTTGCGCTCCAGTCACCACGGCACCTTGGTAGGCGTTGGAACATGCTCAAGAAGCAGCACATGAACGAGCTGCACAGGCAGGTGGATTGGTTCATGCCTTACTTGGTGGATTGGCTTGCTGGTTTGTCAATGGGCTGCTTGGTTGGTGTGCCGTGGGGATGATGTGGGACCTTGTGGTAGTTCAGGTGTGTGAATCTATGAAATACTTAGACTATTTGTTTGGTAGCACTTTAGCAACGAACACGTGCGCAGATGAAATCATGGGTTCATTCTGAAGTGTCCTGGCCAAAACCTGTTTCTCACCCAACTACCATCAGGAACCAACTCGCAGATGGATGAACATCTATTGATTAGCCGTTCCATCCACCACCTCTCTGATGCTTGCCCAGCCGTTCATGTATTGTTCATCTGTATGGTGAAGAATAGCTAGTGATGGAGGAAAATGGTTGTTATCACTTTGGTCATCAAATACACTCAGGTGATCTATTGTAGCAATGGAAAATCACCATATTTTGTAGAGAAACCCTGGGAAACCATCAATAATTGGTAGATTTTCCATTGCTATGTTAGATCACCAGAGGGTACATGGCTGAACCATCCAAGCCATTTGCTCAACTGCTTTGTTGGCTGCTGGGAGTGAGCGAGGCCCCGAGGCGTGAAAGGGGTATCCATTTACCCCTTTAATATGGGGGAGCGAGGCCAGGAGCGGCCCCCATGAGTGCCGGTTCACCTGGTGACCTCTTGGGAATGGGGAACCGCCGTGGTTTATGGAGAGGCAACTAGGCTGACGCCTTGGGGACACCTGGACTTGACGATTGATCCTGGGAGTGGACTCATAGTATACTCCCCAGTTCATAAGCCCATCAGCAAGCTGGTTATGTGTTGGGTTTCTCAAGCTAGTTTGGGGCACCCTAAAATGGTTCGAAATGGTTTATTACTTTAAATGGTCAAGTTTGAAGGATGATTTAGGGGTACTCCCAGCTATTGAGAAACCACTGTATCTACCATAATCATGGGGAGCTACCCTAGTTGTGACCTAAGTTACTTGACTAGGGGGTATCACTTTGTAGATATGTACCAATATTTCTGGCCGGATTGTGCTGTCGACCCCACTAACGCATTGCGAGCCAAATTCCACTCAGACATGTGGACCAGCCTTTTTTTGATCATTTGGGTGTTTCTCAAGTCATAGGGGACCCCCAATTCATCCTTTATTGACTATTTGTAGTAATCAACCGACCATTCTATGGGGGGTCCCTATTTTGAGAAACCACCCTTTGTCCATTTTCCAAGGATGTTAAACTAGGTTGGGTTGAAACCACTTAAGTTCATCAAGGACTGCGTTTGATGGCACATGGTGTACGATCCGGTGAAAATCTCAAGAACGAGTTCCAGCATATCTCGATGTGATGAGATATCTAGTATTGACCCGCGCTCATATTATGGCGCTTCTTCAAGCCACAGGGAATCTCAAAAATGGTTTCTTTATGACCAGAAATGGCTAACATTGGATGACTTCGGGGGGTTCCCCATGAATTGAGAAACACCCATTACACTATGATCCAATGGAAACAATTATGAATCATCAACAATCAATCTCAATTCATAGTACATGGATCTTTTAGTCGGTGGTTTCTCAGAATAGGGGAACCCAAAGTTATGGTTGGTTTAGTACTACTATTAGTTAATAAAGTATGATTTGGGGGTCCCCTATGACTTGAGAAACACCCAGTTGGCTACAACCTAACCGCGCCTGGTTCAGCACCTGGTCATCTCCAGCCTCAGCCTTTCGCTACCGCTTCGGCTCAGCTGCCCTGGCCCTAGGAGGCAGGGAATTTGTCGTGAGCCAACCAAGCAAAGTAGGTGACTTCTAGCAATGGTGGGCCCCTAGCAACCTACAAGATGGGCCCCCCAGTAGTTATAGTCGTTGGGTTAGTTCACCCCAAGGGACCGGGCCCCCTAAACGTTAGCGATTTGTTGGCGAACATAACTTGGGTAACTAATTACCAGGCAGATGGTAGATATAACCAGCTTGCTAAATGGCGAATCTTAATCAAGTTAAAACCAGGGGGGCCCACCTTGTAGAAAGATTGAGAAACCACTGGTTTCTAGATGACCAATAGTGACCACCTCTATCAACCAAAAGTGACCACCTCTATCAACCACTGTTGAGTTGATTGATGGTTGATAGAGGACCAGAACCAACTCAAGAATTGAGAAACCACCATATCATTGCCAGCAAGGATTAGGATGTGAGTTGGCTCTCATCATGGTCATGCAGTCATGGTTCATCCCACTACTTGGGGATTGTTGGGACACAACCATGGGAGCTTCATAAGGCGGGTCCCCTATAGGCGTGGTGGAGTTGTAACCCCCCATAAGCGTGATGAATGTTACCGATTAGTGAGGACATGTGAGGGCATCACTCTATACAATTCTCGTCCGATTACATCATCCTCATCAGACTTGTTGCCGATGGAAAGTAGTGATTCCTTGGCAGTGTAAGCCAGCTGCACTTCAGAGGTCAGATGCGGTGCGCGGGCCATGGAGGGTGCACCTGTGCTGGGCATGGTATGCACGGTGAAGGAGGATGGTGGCTTTGGTTTCCTGAAGCTGGAAGGAGCCATTGGAACTGGGAGGGCATCAGGTGGTGAGGATGAGAAAGATATGGCTATGGGTCAACATTAACCAACCCATGATGGGGGTAATGACTCAATAACCAACCATCTTTTAGGGAATATACATGAATATACTAGTTAATGATGGGGGAACCAGGGGTAATTACAGGATTTCGACCCCCAGCCAAATGTACGGAGTGGTATCACCTGCCAGGAGGGGCCCCCGAATATTAGTGACGCAACTCATGGTCATTCTTCCCCATCTCGTAGGTGCATAATTAGAGGCTAGCTCACCCACTAACAAATGGACCTAACCATGGCTGGGACCCCAGGAACTGGCCCCCTGTTCGCTGCAGCAGGATAGCTATAGCAACCCCGCACTTTGTAGATGGGTCACCCACCAAAAAGGGTTGTAGCTAACCATGGCTATCCAAAAAGCTGCATGAAAACCTACTGCAGTTTTGGATAATTTGCCATGGTTACAAGTAAAGTAGTTCCAATAGTTGGATAGCCATGTTTGATCTTCACTTCTTAGCCGCAGGAAAAGCCGATGACATCTACTTCAAATTGGAACAAGTGAGACACAGCGGCGGCCTCGCCCTCCGACGAGGGGATCAAGTGAGATGCACCACTCGCATCAGTAATCGAAAAGGTGCCTTGGCTGAACGTGCAACACGGGTGAGGTGGTTCACTGCGGGTTGACGTCATCCTTTGATACAGGTTGTGATGTCCTAACTCGTTGGTCACATTAGGTTAGTTCATGTTTGGGTACCAGGTGAATGAAAGACAGAACCAGATATAACTAGCGTGTTAATAAGCTTTATCAACCCAACAAATAAGTGGCCTGGGGTCAAAACCCTGTACCCCTGGTTCTCTCATCATTAACCATTGTTTTACCCATAGGTTGTTGGATGTTGTTGGTTATGATCCACCATGAGATTGACCCATAGCCAACTGTGGAGCATCGCTTTGTGGTTTCCCCGGGTTTCCACCTCCAAACAGTTTGTTTTTCTCTGGAGGCAACCAGGTGTTTTCTGAACTTCCCGTGGTAAACGTTTACTATTGGTTTTGGTTGCCATGGCTGTTATTTCTTTAGATTGGTAGATTTCTTGGGAATTACCATGGCTAATTCAGGAATAGTAAGTAAAACCAACATACCACAACTAACAGGGATGACAAAACTTACTATTGCTTTGGGTAAATTTTGGGAAAATGAACAAAACTAGTATGTTTTTTGTAAATCTCGCATCTTGTTCAACACACCAGGTTTGGCAAAATCTCTAGGCATCCTCTGGAAGGATTACAGCTATGAAGTTAGTTTTTTAGCCTTTGTGGGACATGGCTGATTTCCCATGTACCACTGAAGGTTAGACTGTTAGCAATGGATCTAAAAACCAGAAAGATCTCATGAGAGATGATAGCAATAACTTCTCAGCGAGGCTTCCATCCTAGTCCAGCTGAAGCCACCAGGAGAGCACTCAGATTTGTTTTCACCGCCGGTTCTCTACCCACTGCGCGCCATGTTTCATGGCCGAGGAAATCAGCTTGATAGCCATCCTTAAGCCCACCATGAACCGCTGGGAACCATCACATTATCAAACACCACTAACCAACATTAATCAACCCTTATCACCTTTACCAAAAAAACTGGCTCAATCATGGTCAAGCAACGGGTGGTAATGGCCATGGCAACCAACCCTCAACCGCCGTCCTCCCAGGAAAGGAATAGCTTTAAAAGGTCTTGAATTAACCCTTCTGAACCATCATCCATCAGCTTCATCATCATGAATCAAGCCTTATGAAGCATTATCGACCACTAATAAATCACCATCACCATTATCAAACACATTAAGAAGAAGCTCGTTGTAGCGGCTGCACCCGAGCACGGAGCACAGCCATAGTGCCGGCGGCCAAAATGGCCTGTTGTTGTTGACCGGCCAGGTACACGTAGGGGGGTAAGGTAAAGTGTCACCGGGAGGTGAAATGTTAGTGCTGCACGGTGCAAGGTCGGCGCACCGTGTGTGGTGGTTGGGGCAAGACCCCTGCAGTAGTTGTGAAATTGGCAGACAGGCTGCAAGGAGTGGGCTGGCAAAGCCAGCGGTTCCAAAGACATCAGGGGGGCGCCTCAAACACATTAACCCATCATTCACCATCACTAAGCCCATCACTTTTTCTGCATTTTCTGGCTTACATCCATGTGAAACATGGGAGTGAACAAGATCGGCCGTAGCGACATCACTAAGCATCACGAAGCATCACTAACCATCCTAGGCCATCCTGGTAGTTACCCTAGTTATAACCATGGTAGTTACCTTATAACCATTTGTAACCCTGGTGGTTACCCTAGTCATAACCATCCTGGGCCATCCTGCCACTGGTCCCACCCCAGGAAAGGACGAGGTTTCCAGCGCGGAGCTGGTACAGTTGGCTCCCAAGACCTCTCGGCTGCTGGAGGCGCTGGCGCTGATGGACAGCTGGCGGCGCCAGGATGGCGACCGCTGGGCGACGAAGACGTGGCAGTTGCAGGTGTGACCCGGGGGATCCCGGGGGACCGTAGGGGGAACCCTGGCGCACCAGGGGACAGGGGGATGGGTGGAGGTGGATGGAGGATCCTGAGTTGGAGTTCAGCCTGGTTGAGCTGGTTGAGCTTTTGAAGTCACTGGGTTGAAGTCCTAATGTTGAAGGATGATTACTAGGAGGTTGATGAATAATGAATGCTGTAAATGATGATTGTGATGATGGAGGATGATGAGGAGGAGGTTGATGAATGATGCATGATGTTACTGATGATTTTGATGATGGATGATGATGAGGTTGATAAATGATGAATGATGAATGGTTAGCCCCAAAAGTAGCCCAAACCACCCAGAATTACCACCACCACTACCACTACCACAACTATTACCACTACTATCACCACCACCATTACCTGTACCACCACTACCACCACCATTACCACCTATTAGCCACCTATTACCCACCTATTAACCACCTATTAACCACCTATTAACCATTTATTAACCAGACATTAACAATATTTTAACCATCTATTAAACCACCAAGGCAGCAGAAAAAGAGCCAGCAGAAGGCCAGCCTGCCCAGCCTGTGGAGCCTCCAGGAAAAGAAAAAAGGCTGCCTCTCCCAAACTCTGAGATTGGAAAACACTTCTCCAAAGGGAAGGAAGCAGTGCAGAACTTGAAAGGGAAGCTGGTGCAGTTGGTGGGCCAAGACGAAAGTGAGGCATTGGTTGCCCCAGTGGAGCAGTGGCTCTCAGAGCCATTCCTAAACCCGTACCAAAGGCAGCAGTACAGACACAGGCCCAACTCAACCCTGAAAAAAGAGCAGCCTGTGGGCTACAAGCGAAATCCAAAGACATTGCCCACGAAAGAGACTTGGCAGAAGGACAAACAGGAAAAAGAGAAAGCTGAAAAGGAGGAAGAGCCAGCACCTGTGGCTTCTGAGTGAAGGACTGCACCACCACCAGTACCACCCCACCACCACCATCACCACCACCACCATTGTCACCATTGCCACCACCATCACTGCACCATCACAAATTTGCATGGAACATGTAGTCATATTGAATCGTGTTGTTTAGGCACTTGTTTGTGTCATAACCTGTACTGTTCGATAACATTGTATCCACAATATATATATATATATGTATATATATATATATGTATACATATATATTATCCCTTTAAGGAACCAGGATGAATCCTTCTTGGTATTGACAGTGATTTGCAAGCATCAACTAGCTATGAACTCATTATCACAAAACATCAACCGTGCTTGACGTTTAATTAACCGTCATACTTGACCATTGCTGCTCCATCACTGTTCAAACCAGCGCCTAATCATCAGTAGCCATCATGGTTATCCCTTCACTTAACCTCTAGCCATGGCTAGTCACTCAAGTAACCACCATGAAACTCGCCAGTGCTAGTCATTTCCATCGCTAACTGCTAATGTGAATCAATCACCAACCATGGTTAATTAGCAAGGATCATTCTCACTCCCAATCATTAACCCTCACCATTCCTATCGCAATCACCATCTAATTCTTCACAATCAAGCCGTCACCACCAGCCATTGCTGGTCATTACTAGTCAGCACTAACCATGAATACCATAGTGAATTGATCATCATTGACCATTAGTTATCTCTTAACCATGGTTGATCATCATCAAACTTTCCTAGTCATTACTAACCATCATCAACAACTAGCCATCATTGGTTTTTCACTAATCATTGATTCATTTTTTTACTAGTCATTCAAAACCACAGCCAAATACCACCATGAACAAACAATCATCATCAAATTTTCACTTATCCACTAGGCATTAATAGTCACTACTAGTCACTACTACTCACTACTAACCATCACCAACCACTACTATAGTCTATCGTCACTACTACTGACCATCGTAGCTCACCATTTTATATCCTATTGTTGTTTACTATACCTTATGAATAAGCATTAGTTACCCAACCACAGTCACAACCTTCAACACCATCACTTAACCCTCACTTCACCAGGCTTAACCCTCACTTCAAGAGGCTTAAGCCTCACTTAACCTTCATTTAACCCTCACCTCACCCTGACTCAACCATCACTTCACCATCACTTCACCACTGTAGCCATCACCATCACCACCATGGCCACCATGGCCGCCGTCCCAGGCCTCCTCCTGTTTAGCCGCCTGGCGCGCTGCCGCGGAGCTTCTGGGTCGAGCGATGCATCCGCAGTGGGACGCCTTGGCGCCGGAGTGCCGTGAAGGCGGGCGCTGGGGAAGGGAAGGGAAGGCTGGGTGGCTCCACAGCCCCAGCTCTTTGTTTTGCAGCCAGGGGACATGTTTTTCTGCAAGTGATCGACTATGAATGTGACAAAAAAGATGCATGTGATCAATGAGGATGTTTCATATATTCAACTTTATGAGGTTCATTGATTAATGATTATCAATAATGAACCTCAATCAATGATATGGTGGATGAGATGTTTCATTTATCATGATCAATGATGTTTAATGACCTCAAGATGCCACCTAAATGATGATTACAACCTGGGCATATTAAGCATCCATATCATTAACATATCAGTATATTGGTACCAAGCTAATGGATCAACCTCAATTCTGGGTGGATTATAGCTACTACCTTGGCTTGGATTGGCTTTTTTGGGATTGATTTACCAGCCACGAAAGCCGTTGAACTTTTAACGAGGGATCTCAAAGCCAGCAAGTAATATGTTTCATAGGGGTTGGAACCACCAACCAGTGGTTGGTTTATTAAAAACAATGATGACTAACAATGATTATCCGGGTTTATTCATTCTGGTTATTGATAGCTAGCGATTTGAGAATGGCTAACGATGATGAATCATAGGGGACATCCACCAACAATAAAGATTTAGCAACTATGCAAAGGGTTGGTTTATTGTGGTTACAATGATTATTAACAAAGGGGACAATGACCAATTTCATAGGGGATGTACCAGCTAGAATGGTTGGTTCATTACTACTATATAATAGTGGATGAGAATTGGGCTTACTCCCATTTTAAAAAGCTTCAACCATAGCTGTAGGTAATCATGAATTTGGAGAAATACCCGTGTAGGTGTTGCTCATTGGGATGTTCATAAATGGAAGCCCTAAGCAAGAACATCATTATGTGATTCATTCGTGATGTCATGATGTCAGACTGCAAGTCAAGTTGGGGAACATTCAAATCAAAGTGATCGTTTGCACAGCATTTCTTGAATGAAAATCATTGCGGTCATAATCATGCAGATAAATTCATCATCAATTTGTTTTTTCACGTAGCCCAGGCTTTTTGAACACCAAAATCCAATCTGGAATTCTGCCAAAACAACTCGTAAGAAAAATCTCTTCAAACCCATCATTTCTGGCATCCCAAATTTCATTGGGTGCAAAAACAAATTCTACTTCTGTTCACTAAGTTCCCTCTGAGTTCGAAAAGTGAAAGTCCTGCCCCTATTGAGCTTGTGACCTACTTAGTCAAAATAAGTTCCATAGGTTCTACTTAACAAACTTGTAGTTCAACTTACTAAAACTTGCTAATGTTAGTTCAGAAACAGGTGCTCACCAAGTGGGACATGGTTATAGGAGACTCATTTTTTGCCAAAACAAATGGGTTGAACTCATTTGAACTCATTTCTGCTACTTATTTGTACTTATGTGCTTTTACTTAATTCTACTCATGTTTACTTATTTTTCAGCACTTTATGTGTAGTTCCAAATGTCTTTTCTTTTTGTTCAAAGATTGGCTTCCATTTTGTTTGTGCTAGCATTTCATGGGTTGCTGAAGATCTTGGTTCCTAAGTTTCCCAGGCATGACACTTGTTCAGGAGTCTAGTTTTTGCAAAGGGTACGATGTGTGACTGCTTGGCTCATTGTGCGCCAAGAATACGTGGTTGGTGATGGTCTGGGCCAAACTGGCAAACCATCAGAAATTGGTTCCCTGAGGCTGGGCTGGAGCGATTGGCCAACAGGCGCGGATGCACGCAGACAATAGTGTCACGTTCGCATCTTTTTCGGGGCGGGCCATTGTTCAAGCAATGGTGCTTGATTTCTTGCGAGCGGTGAACACGTTTTTGGGCGCCATGTCAAGCGACCCAAACTTTTCAAGGATACGGCGCCAGCAGTTTGAGAGCGGGAAGGCGAGGCCTGAATCCTTGAAAGTTCTCACGGTGGAAGCTGCTGGCGCGATCCTTGAGTGGCTGGGCATCCGGAAGTTGAGCGATGCCGAGGAAGCGTTGCATCCCGCATTCCGCCCAGAAAACACCATGGCAGACAATGCGATGATCGGAAACAGGGCGCAACAGACGCCGTGGTGGAAAGGACAAAGCCTGTGATGGAAAATGGGGATAAAGGTAAGCACCAGAGCAACTGAGAAGAAAACGACGGCCTTCGGGACGCTCAGTTAGTGCGCAGCTGCCATAGGCATTGAACTGGGATCAAATGAAGACCAAAAACTCAAATCAAATTACAAATTAACGTCGTGTCAAGAAGGCAGCTATAACCTATGCTGCAAGGACAATGACATTGCTTATGCTGAAGGAAGCGAATTGCATGTGACATGTTCAAGTTTTTTTCGCTCAATCCCTGTTTTCTGGTTTCTGTTTCTGCGAGGGTTTACCCTTGAAAGACCTCACCTTAGCAGCACGAAAAAATCACAAATTATTCAGCCGTGGGTCTCATCAGCCTGAAATGGCATGGCTTCATATGGCTTGGCGTGTGCTGTTTGACCACATGTTCCAAATAATGTTTGCCCAAACGCTTTTTGAAAATGCACACATGTTTCACTATATCTACTTATTTGTCTTTCTTCCTATGGATTATTTTAGCTACTTCTTCTTGCCCCTACTTATTTTTAATCATGCTATAAGTTCCATCAGGGAACATAAGTTACGTGCTGTGCACGGTGTGAGTGCAACTGCCGGTAGGCACTAAATAATGAGGCCCTAGCCGCATTGGTTGTCCTCACCGCCGCCCAGGCGTCGAGGCCCCCCCTGCAGCAGAGGTGGCCGCAGCTGCGCCGGAGCGGCGGCGGCATGACTTCGAGTTCCGGACCGTTGCGGAAAAAATCATCCGCGAGTCCGTCCCTGGGCAGACGCCGTGATACGTGGGTAGAGATTGGAGTGGAATATGGCGGTGGCGGTGCCATGGAAGTGACAAGGTGGTGGAACTATAGGGTGCCATTGAACTGGGTGGATTATAGCTATGAGTTTAATTTTTCAGGTTTTCTTGGATATGATTGATTTCCCCACAACCACTAGACTTTTAGCAAGGGATCTAAAAGCCAGAAAGAGAAGTGACAAGTGGACCGTTTTTGTTGGTGGAAGTTGTGGAGCAGAAGCGAATGAATGATCTTGGTGTCAAGCTGAGTCAGATGTTTGGATTCATAGTTTCATGACATGAGTTACGGCAAATCACCCGGTTGCTTACTGTGTTGAGGATGCCGTTGCTAGGTTTCTGGTTAGGATCACACCCAATTCAAGGGATTGTTTCTTGAGCTAGCTAGTTTGTCATGGATACCCAGCCGAGGGACGCTGTTCCCACTGAGAAACTATCCAGAGCCCAGGCCAATGCCAAAATCATTGAGGAGACAAATAATGGGTTGTTGAAGATTGATTTGTTCGACGTTTAGTCGAATTCGGACCCAAAAATATTTTTTGATATAGGTTGTTAGTAAACTGGATAATTGGGACAAACCCATTTTGGATCAAACACATTTCTTGAAGCCAGCTACTCAGCAGTAGACGATTCATTGTTGTGATGTATTTTGTTCAAGAGTTATTGTCATTTTTTGATGTTCATTCCCGAATGCGTAGCACGGGTTCTCGTTTCATAGTGGGGGTCTGGGGGTGGAGACGTGTTCGCTGGACGTTGCGTTTACGACCGCAAGTGTTCGCAACCGTTCGCAAGTGTTCGCAACCGACCGCCGCCGACCGCGGTAGGGCCGTAAGGCCCGTACCATTGGGGGGAGCGTGTGGAGGTGGTCCTTTTGCGTGGTTTTGCGTGTCCTGCAACCCTGTTTTGCGTGACAGGCGTGGCACTTTGTAGCATCTCAGCCTGTGTCATGACGCTTCCCAAGTCCATTTTGCGTGGCAGGTGCAATAGATTCTGCACAGGTGTGTTGGTGTGGTGTGTTGATGTGGCACGCAGACAGGCCCATACCATTGGGGGAAGCGTGTGGAGGTGTCCCATGACGTGTCCAAAGTGCATTTGCGTGGTAGGGCTGTAAGGCCAGTGCCATTGGGGGAAGCCTGTGGAGGTGGTCCTTTTGCGTGGCCTTGCGTGACCTGCAACCTCGTTTTGCGTGACAGGCGTGGCACTTTGTGGCATCTCAGCATGTCCCATGACGTGTCCCAATTCCACTTTGCGTGGCAGGTGCAATAGATTCTGCACTGGTGTGTTGGTGGGGTGTGTTGGCGTGGTGGGCAGTATAAGGCCCGTACCTTTGGGGGAAGCGTGTGGAGGTGTCCCATGACGTGTCCAAAGTCCACTTTCGCGGTCGGGCAGTAAGGGCCCCCCCCGTACCATTGGGGGAAGCGTGTGGATGCATGGCTTTGCGTGACCTGCAACCTTGTTTTGCGTGACAGGCGTGGCACTTTGTAGCATCTCAGCATGTCCCATGACGTGTCCCAATTCCACTTTGCGCGGCAGGCGCCATAGATTCTGCACTGGTGTGTTGGTGGGGTGTGCTGGTGTGGTGGGCAATAAGGCCCGTACCTTTGGGGGAAGCGTGTGGAGGTGTCCCATGACGCTGTGGTGTGGTGAGTTGGTGTGTCGTTGTGGTGTGGCGAGTTGGTGCGTTGGTGTGGTGTGGCGAGTTGGTGCGTTGGTGTGGTGTGGTGTGGTGTGGTGTGGTGTGGTGTGGTGTGGTGTGGTGTGGTGTGGTGTGGTGTGGTGTGGTGTGGTGTGGTGTGGTGTGGTGTGGTGTGGTGTGGTGTGGTGTGGTG
>VSDK01009735.1:175450-227409 GCA_009767595.1 Symbiodinium kawagutii
CCAAAGGTGTCCCACAAAAGGTGTCTTACCAACAGTGTCTGACCAAGAGTGTCTTGCCAAAAGTGTCTCACCAAGAGTGTCTCGCCAAGAGTGTCTCACCAAGAGTGTCTCACCAAGAGTGTCTCACAAAGAGTGTCTCACCGAGAGTGTCTTCCCAACGGTGTCTTCCCAAGAGTGTCCCACCAAGAGTGTCTCACCAAAAGTGTCTTACCAAGAGTGTCTCACCAAGAGTGTCTTACCAGGAGTGTTTTACCAAGAGTGTCTTGCCAAGAGTGTGTCACCAAGAGTGTCTTACCAAGAGTGTCCCACCAAGAGTGTCTCACCAAAAGTGTCTTACCAAGAGTGTCTCACCAAGAGTGTCTTACCAGGAGTGTTTTACCAAGAGTGTCTTGCCAAGAGTGTGTCACCAAGAGTGTCTTACCAAGAGTGTCCCACCAAGAGTGTCTCACCAAGAGTGTCTTACAAAGAGTGTCCCACAAAAAGTGTCTTGCAAAGAGTGTCACATCTAGAGTGTCTCGCCAAAAGTGTCTTACAAAGAGTGTCTCACCAAGAGTGTCTTACCAAGAGTGTCTTACCAAGAGTGTCTTGCAAGAGTGTTTCACTCAGAGTCTCTTACCAGGAGTGTCTCACCAAGAGTGTCCCACCAAGAGTGTCTTACCAAGACTGTCTCACCAAGAGTGTCTTACAAAGACTGTCTTACAAAGAGTGTCTTCCCAACAGTGTTCTCCCAAGAGTGTCCCACCAAGAGTGTCTCACCAAGAGTGTCTTACCAAGAGTGTCTCACCAAGAGTGTCTTGCAAGAGTGTCTTACTCAGAGTGTCTTACCAGGAGTGTCCCACCAAGAGTGTCTCACCAAGAGTTTCCCACCAAGCGTGTCTCACCAAGAGTGTCTTACCAAGAGAGTCCGACCAAGAGTGTGGGCATTCGGGTTCGTGGGCTTCATCTTGTGTTCAGTATTTTTTGTTGATTCCGTTGACCCGCTGTGTGACTTTCCCATTTTTGACTCCGCATTCCTCAACTTGCCATTTTCTGGCATGTTTTATTGACATGATACGGCCACCGGGCAATATCAACCAACCAGCAAGTGAGTAGGTGTGCGTCCCAACAGTTCGTGTAGTTTGGTCATTGATTAGATGTGAGCAGCCAGGGGTTTTGACCCAAGTTGAGAGTTTTGGAAACCTTCCCGACCAAAGTTCAGAAGTGAAACAATTTAGATAATTTAGCGACCTCCAATGGCAAAATCATGGACCCAAGGTCATTTGGCCAAGAGTGATCGATCACAAATGGTTGTGGGTCAATATGGGCAAACCATCCAAAATTTTGATGGAGTAACATCCAAACGAAGACCCGCTTGATTATTTGTGGGAGATTCACTAGGGGTACAAGGTATTGACCACGGCCAGCGGCCAGACTAACAAAACCCCAACCATCTATTTCTTATTTCGATCAGCATCTAAGACTACCAACAAAGGATCGAGATCAAACCAATGATCGAAGTGATGTACAAAAGTTCATTTGTTTGGTCATCCTCAGCTGATCAAATTAATGTAAAAAATATGTGGCGGCAATTTCGCAGCTGAGGAATATTGCCATTGTTCTCAGCACATTTACACATGTTTTGGTCCAAGTTTCTCCAGGTTCAACCACGTTCAACCACCATATTTGGACATGATTCAATTTACTTATCAGCAATCTGGTGATTCACCCTTCATCATGGTGTTTATATTTCCATTCCCAACCACTATTCAGAGATCTAACCAGCCATGTCTAGCAAGTCCTCACCATATTTTTATCGCGACCGTGGTGATCCCAGGAACATTTGCGGAAGGAACTTCCTTCCAAGCAGTGCAAGATGCGAGTAGACCAGGTCTTCTTCACCCATGGTGACTGGAGCTGCCATGGCGCTATGCGGGATGGTAGCAGTGGTAGTGGTGGTTGGTGCCGGGATGTGCATCATATAATCCAAACTGTTCATCCAAGTAGTTGAAGTATGAGAAGTAGCGTGTGAATTTGATTGTTGTTGTTTTTTTGCCTTGTTGCAGGTGTTGTTGTTGCCGTTTGTTGTTGCCCTTGTTGTCGTTGTTTGAATTGTTGTTGTTGTTGTTCTTCTTCTTCTTCTTCTTCTTTTTCTTCTTCTTCTTTTTCTTCTTCTTCTTCTTCTTCTTCTTCTTTTTTTTCTTCTTTTTTTTCTTCATCTTCTTTTTCTTCTTCTTCTTTGTCTTCTTGTTTTTGTGCTATATATTAGGTTGGCCCCTCGTCCAGAAAAATCATCATGAATGATTGATGAGGACCCCTGCTCACGGTCAACCGTAGCGCCAAAGATGGATCCCCACCACTCATTTGTGCTAGCGACAAGTGAGTGACGCAACCCATCATTGTTTGCTGTTTCCATGCACGGAAATGATCACGCAGGAACATGATACTGGACACCATTTGTTGGAATGTTTTTTTGTTTTTTCTCATGTAGTGTTGCAGGAACATGTTGGCCGACTGATGGCCATGTTGGCCAACTGATGGCCATGTTGGCCGACTGATGGCCATCAGTAACTAAGATAAAACACAAACTAACCATTTATTACCCAATATCAATCCATGAAAGCCACTGTTGGCCAATACTAAGTATCGTAGCATCGCAATGGTCCCTACGTCAATCATTATCCCAAACTTTGATTATATAATCACTATTGCGAACCACAACTAGCCAGTAGCCTACCTAATCATCATTCATGATTTAATCATTTGACCATCATTGCTGATTGTTGACTCCTTTCCAAGCATTGCCCCCCCCCATGTGCAATTTTGACCAGCAGTGACTATTGTTTTCCATCCCTGTGAATTACTATAGCCATTTTCCTGTTTCATGTTCTATTACCGTACAATTACCAATGATTGTTAGGTGTGATCTTGCTTTCTTTTGGATTTCACCCGGTCCCAAACACTACAAAGGCACTTCTTGACTCATCATTCACCACCATTCTCCATTGTTGCTCAATCAGCTTCCTCTGCACCAATAACCAGCTTCCTAACTGTCATCAACCAGCGGGTTGACCACCATTCACTACTAGTTCACCATCTCAGCCTTCACAGTCCATGATTTAATTCACCATCTTATCAGTCACCATACTTGGATGTGCAGTTGGGGTTATAGCTGGTATATAACCTTGGTAACCCTATCAGGTAAGTGAACTCACCATGGTGAATGTAACCAGTACTACCCAGGTACTAAGCACCACTACAAGTTCATTAATAAACTGAAAGTCCACCATCTATTCACACCACCGCAGCTACTTGGCTATCTTATTCACATTAACCAGCTACTATCCAGGTACCAACCACCACCACTCCCCAGCTACTACCCAGGTACTAACCACCATCAACCACCGCTGCCAGCCATGTCTACCACCAGCCTGGTAGCGCTCAGGCGAGGTCAGCCCCTACTTCCGCAACGGCCAAACGCTGACGCAGCTGATTTCTGCGCTGCGACGCTCCACGGTGCTGCCGGCGCAGGATGAACGCATGCGCCTGGAGGTGGCTGTGGACGGGTTGGTTGGTTGGGGTGCGGAGGGTGGGTTCTGCGCCTGCAGGGTGATGGTGAAAGATGTTGCTTGGTGGGTTGGGTGGTTGGTTGGATGGGTGGTTGGTTGATTGGTGGTTTCTCAAAACATAGGGGTACCCCCAATTCATCCGTTGATAGCCGTTTATGGCACTAAACCAACATGTTTGTGAGTCCCCCATTTTGGACCCCTATTTTGAGGAACCTCTCTTGTTGACACCAAATTATCCGAAAGCTCAGTGTGTTTATTCAAATCCGTGGCAAGGTTTGTTGATTAAACCATTTCGCACGCGGTTCACGGAGCAGAGGTAGTGAAAATAACCGTTGTGAAATAACAATTTTCCACAAACCAGAAGTAGTTTAATGGTTATACCAGAACTCACAACGAATCACTTGACCCAAAGGAACAATCAGTGCTTCCGAATCACTTCACCCAACGGAACCATCAGTGGTTACAGAATCCCACCTTCCAAGCGGGAACGTCGCAATGCTGCCGTTGTGACCCCATTCGCGCAGGTCTTTACGCTGAAGAAACGCGTTCGCTCGGTGAACAATCGCCGCCTGTGGGTCCTCAAAGAGTTTCAGAAGGACAGGCTGGGAGCTGCTGGGAGCTGTGAAGACGAATTGGGTCCAGTGCACGGGTGGTACTACCCATCCAAGCTTACTTTGCCATTAAGGAAACTGTTGCCATTTCCGTGCGGTACACCACGTTTGGACAAGCCCAAGGGTTCATGAATGATTTGATTGTTAACGATGGTCTACTTATGACGAGGATAATGATGAGTTGGTGACATGTATACCCAGTGTCTCAGATTTCGAATGTTCTTGGGCTTGGATTTGCCCTATGGGTGTTTCTCAGAAGGGGAAACCCGAAAAAATGGTTGGTTTATTGCTGTGAATGGTTAATATTGAATGATTTGGGGGTTCCTTCTTTCGAAAAACCACCATATCTCCACTAAAGTCATATTCAGGTTTGAGCAGCGGATCCATGTCGTTGCCACTACAAGGAGATGAAGCAAAAGGACGCTACAGCGGTGGAAGTGGCAGTGAACATGCATCCTTTGTGCAAGGGCACGGCCAAGTTCATCGCAGATTGGTGCGAGAATTCCCCGGCTTCCTGGCGGTTGGGAGCGAGCTGGAGTCAGGGGTATACGCTTACCCTTTTAAAGGGGGAGCCAAGGAGGTACCAGGAGTTGCCCAACCAAATGGTAGTTTTTGTGACGGAACTTGAAAAACTCACTTCACTTAGGGATGACATCAACACGGTTGACATAAGGTGTGGATGCATCATGATGCATCCGAAGGTAGGTTCTGCAAGAAGTGATTCAGTCCAAGAAATGGTGCCTAGCTCACCTGGGGCTCCCATGATTGATTCCTTACTGGTAGCCGAGGTTCGTTGCTGCGCTTGGGGTATCGCGTACTGAGTGGTACCTCCCAGTTAATTAATTTAGCGTATAGGTAGGGTAACTACCATTTATGATAAATATAACCATTTACAGTAGATATGACAATATGATAGATATAATCAACTTCTGACGTTTTGGGGGTACCACTCTGTATCTCCTTCCAAAGGAAGCGCTGAAGTAAGCAGGTGCTACCAGTGGCAATTGGCAGGATACTTCAATGATTTCAACGCATTGCCAGCTACAGCGGCTGAACGTGTTTTCTTAGGTGATAAGGCTTTACTGGTTGGTGGTTGTCAATATTGTTCATTTTCCTAGTATTAGCACGTGGTTGGTTGACATATTTGTCACATGGGTGGTTCAACCACCAAGCAGTATAAGCCATTGCAGTGCGGAGATTCAGCACGTGGTGATCAGCAATCCCAACTCAGCAGTTGAACAACTGGTTGATGTCATCGAGACTCTAGCTTTCATGGGAAATCCAGCGAGTTTCGCGTCTCAAGACCAGCTAAGTGATCTACCATTTGGCTTCCAACCACGATCAACCGTTCAACAAAACCTATTTGCAACCATCATACAACGAATCATTTGCCATCAGCAACCAATATCGTCAATATCATCAACCAACATCATCAACCAACATCATCAACCAATCATTCACCAATATTCACCACCATTTGGGCGTTTCTCAAAATAGGGGTACCCCTAAATCATCCACGAATAGTCATTTACAGTACTAAACCAACCATTTGTTGGGGCTCCCTATTTTGAGAAACCACCATATTAATTAACCGTTTGTTTAAATCAGTAATCATTAAACAATCAATTCACCAATCATCAACCAACATCATCCACCAACATCATTCACCAATCATTCACCAATCATTCACCACCATTGATCCATCCTTACCCCATCTCAAACTCCCCATCTCCAGCGCCCCCAAGGGGCGCCCCCAAGGGGCGCCCCCAAGGTCCCTCCCCACGTGGCGCAGCACAACGACACCGCGGCCGCCTCCGCCACCCTGGCGGCCATCGCAGATGCGCCGCTCACCGGCGACGTCAGCCGCACCTGGGTTTTTCTGGGCAAAGCGACGAACCGGAGACGCTGACACAGCGATGAGGGGAAGGTTGTTTTTTCGTGTTTTTTCATGCAAAAAGGTGGAAGATGGGTGGATTGATATTTTGAGTACCTCTACAAGGTGGGCTACCCTAAAACCTTAGCTAAGTTGGCGAACATAACCTGTAAAACTGGATGGCTTATACCCAGTAACTTTGGTGTTTAGTGTTTTTGGGATATGATTGATTTACCATTTGTCGCCACTAAAGATATATTATAGCAAGGGATCTAGTTCAGCCACCAAGGGAAGGTGGGTGGAAGATGGGTGGATCTTCTAGGGATGGGATTGATATGGGTTATTAATAGTGGGTAATATGAAATGTTCTATGAATTCTAGGGATATATATATATATACATAGTGGTTAAATGGGTGGATTGATTATAGGTATTGATAGGTGGAAGATGGGTGGATCTTCTAGGGATATAGTGGTAATGGTGGTTATTAATAAGGGATATAATGGTTAATTGACAAGTTTAGGTGGAAGATGGGTGGATTGATTAGGTAGGTGGAAGATGGGTGGATTGATATTTTGATTACCTCTACAAGGTGGGTCCCTAAACGTTGGCGATTTGTTGGCGAACATAACTAGGGTAACTACCAGTTGTGGAGGATATGACTATGGTTAAATGGCGAATCTTAATCAACTTATAACCAGCGGGGCCCACCTTGTATAGATGTTCAGAACAGGATTCATTCACGGAATAGTGACAGGGATGGGCATGTTCCTTCAGGTGAATTGTATTATTAAATTGCTTGGGTATGTTATTATCAATAAGGTATTATACTATAATCTTGATCAGATACGGTTTTAGGTATATTATATCATCCTACAGCTAATCTGGGTGGATGTGGATAAAATCCGGGTGGATTATGATCTACTACCTTGGTTTTTTAAGGGTATTTTGGGATTTGGGATATGATTGATTTACCATATGGGTGTTTCTCAAAATAGGGGTCCCCCCAAATCATCCATTATTAACCAATTATAGTAGTAAACCAGCCATTTTTGGGTACCCCTATTCTGAGCAACCACCATATTTATATAGCCACTAAAAGTTAGACGTTTAGCGATCTAATTCAGCCACCAAGGTGGGGATGCTTGGGGAGATATGGCTAGAGATGATAGATGGGGAACTTGGATGGTTTAGATGGTTAGTTTGCTGGTTAGTTTAGACATTTTTAGGTTTTAGGTGGTTAGTCAGATGCTTGGGTAGGTGCTTATTTACTTGGATGCTTAGGTATTTGGATGGTTGAGCTTGGATGGTTAGATGGTCAGGCGATGATATGATGGATACTTTGCTGGTTAGATCATGGCGGGTTGCTTCAAGTGTAGGTTGATGGTTAGTGAAACATGTCAATGATGGCTAAGGACAGCTTTAGGGATGTTTGTTTGGTTAGTTAGTCAGAATGATGGTTGGTGGATGGTGAGCTAGCTGATGATGGATGATTTGGGTATTTGGTTTGCTGGATGGTTTGTTAGATGATTTGATATTTTAGCTGATGGTTAGGTAGGTAGCCACTGAGATGATGAGTTGTAGACTTAGATGCTGGACGGATGCTTAGTGTGATGGTTGGTTAGATGGTTAGCTGATAAGTGCTTCTGAATGATCGTATATGATGGCATTAGCCACAATTATGGCTAATGACTGATGATGATGGCTGGTTAGATGATGTTAGATGGCCAGTCATCATTGACAATATGAGTTAATTGATGCTTTAGTGATGCTTAGTTGATCAACTCCAAGTATCACTAACTATCAACTTACCATCAAACACATTTAACGGGTCCACTTCGCTATACCCTGAAGCCACTGGTGCTTACAAGGTGGGCCCCCAGCAGTTCTAGATCGGATTATAAACCTCTATGACTCTTAGAATTCACCCTAGTTAAGTTAGTTAGAAACCAACAGTTACACCCTGGTAAACTAACATAGCTGGCTGGAAAATCACCTATTTTGTAGAGAAACCCTGGGAAACCATTAATAATTGGTGGATGTTCCATTTCCATGTTAGTTTACCAGAGGGTAACATGGCCAAGTTAGTTAGAACCCAACACTTAAGTTAAGTTAGAACCCTAGTTAAGTTAGTTAAGTTAGTTAGAACCCTAGTTAATTACGTTAGTTCAGTGGTTGGGGGCCCAGCTGTTCGTGATGCAGCTCGAGCTCTGGCGATCTCCCCGCGGAGCTATGAGGACGTGTCGCCTTGGACGACCTGCGCTGCCCCGGGCACCACGACGACGCCTCGCTTGCGCCGCGCAAGCGAAGGCGCTTGGAGGAGGACACGTGACTCGGAGCGCCAACAGATGTGGCAGTTTCGAATGCGGGGTATCAACTAGTCATCATTAACCCCTAGATGACTAGTTGACTACAAGGGGATATAATGGTTAATTGACAAGTTTAGGTGGAAGATGGGTGGATTGATTAGGTAGGTGGAAGATGGGTGGATTGATATTTTGATTACCCCTACAAGGTGGGCCCCCTTAGTTGGCTAACTTGAGTTATAACTAGGGTAACTACCAGGCAGATGGTAGATATAACTATAGTTAAATGGCCAATTAATCAACTTATAACTAGAGGGGCCCACTTTGTAGTCATCATTAACCTCTAGACGACTAGTTGACTAGAATGTTGGTTTAGGACAGGGTTGTTATTGGTTTCCAGGTTTGGTATCAGGATTGGTGGTTGTGACCTACTATGGCTATAACCTACTATGGTTAATATCAACTAGTCACTATATCAACTAGATCGACCAGTCATGTTTAATATGGTGGCTTCATTGGTTTTAGGGTATTTTAGAATATTAATTATCATTTGTCCGCGCCACCAATCTGGTCAACAGAGGAGATGTAACTAGTTTGATGGAGGCCAACCAACGGGTTATCAGGATTTGTCCTAAAATGATGATAAAACCAGTAGTTGACGATGACTAGTTGATGGATTGGTGCTTTTATTGGCCTCCATCAACTAGTCATATTCCATCCCCTCAGAGCAATTCAAAAATCAACCCATAGACCCATTACTAAACATTCCCCATGAATTATTCATCGAACATTCTGAGCGATTATTACACACTGGTACCCCCGAACGTTCTGAGTTGATTTGCAACCCACCCTCCAGTCTTGTTATAATATCCATTATAAATGGTACTTACCCTAGTGAACTCAACTATGCAACTCAATGGGAGGTACCATTCTGTAACCCCTTAGACCACTGGGTAACCCCCGCAGTTAGTTATCACCATATAACCAAGTTGTTCCAGTGTTACGGCAAGACTCCATGGTTTGCCAGGATGCACAAGACCCGCCAAGAAGTTGGTATTGTCAACTGTTCAAAACCCTGCCCAGGCCCGTTGTTTTGAAACTCTGAGAATCAAGAAGCCCTAAGCCCTAAACCCTAAAACGCAAAAACCCTAAACCCTAAAACCCTAAACCCCAAAACCTAAACCCTAAATCACTGAGTATAGCCAGTGTTTCTCACTGATTCTTCGAGCAATGTTTAATTGATCGGAACAGCCTGGGCAAACCACGGCGTCTGTGCGTAGTGTTCGTTGTCACCCCTTGGCAACCACATCAATGGGTTAGCCTAGTTATAAACCAAGTTAAGCTCCTAACCATATAACCCTAGTAGTTGATAACTCATAGCTCATAAGTTTCTTAAACAAATATCAACGACTTAAAAGCTATGAGCTACTTGATAACCAAGATAACCGGTTGGATAAACCAAGTTACCCTAGGTATAAATTTATCCAACCGGTTGGTTTCTTCCCCACCCTGCACTGGACCGAGGCCCACCGTCCGAACAGCTCCGAAATCAGCCACTTGACAAGGGGCCCGGCAGGTGCTCCCCCGCCTTTGTGGTGGGTAAAGGGTGATTGCTGGTTCAGCTTGTTGGGGCCCACAGCTGTTAGGTCAGTTGGTTTATAAGTTGTGTAACCCCCACTTATGGTAGATATAACTATGGATAAAAGGCTTTTTGACCAACTTTGAACTATACAGGGGGGAGCTACCTTGTAGATGTTCACACGATAGTTGAAAGATGCATAGCCATCAATGATGGATCAATGAATTTGGAGCTGTGTCATTTCCAAATTTGAGTTTTGGTTTGTGTCGGCTTTTAGATCAATTTTAACGCGACTCTTGAGCAAAGTACATTCTTCAGATGCTTTGGCGTAGGTTGGATGGTGTATCCGGCAGGATGATGGCAAGCACCAGCATCGTACCTGACACCTTTTTGCGAGGTTGATGGTTTTGAAGTTCTGAATGGAGGTTTGTGTGAATGATGGTTCAGAATGGCTATGTGACTAAATGATGATTGGGCAGTTTAGTGACGCTGAAGAAACCATTAGCAATATGTGATATGGTTATATATTGGTTGATTAATGGTTAAAAGAACTGTGGTCCTTTGCTTGTTAATGAATAAACCATAGTATTTGAACGATGCTTTTATATGATTGTGCGTATGTTTTCCTTGATGGTTGTGATGACTAAGTGGTGAATAGTTGATGAGTAAATGTTGGTGGTGATAAGCAGCCAGCTGAGGGTAAGATAAACCTAATACTATATGAAGATCTCCCATAGCCAGTAGATGCAATTTGTTATATGGTTACATAGTTGAAGATAAATGGTGGTAAAATACATTAGATAATTGTCAATTATTGTGAATGATGATTGGTTAATGGTGATTTTGGTGATGTGCATGCTGGACTATTGATGGTTGATTCAGATGATTAACGGTTATTTGATGGTAAATTTATGATGTTTATCACAAACAACAAATAGCCAGCCACAACTAACCATACTTCCATGAAAAAACATGAATTAACAACCATCCATTGAACCATGCTTAGAACCATCCAGAACCATTTATCATTCATTTCGAACCAGGCTTCTAACCATTTTCTGATCATGATCACTATCCACGAGTCTAATATTGACCATTCTTGACCATCTATTACTAGTCTTATCATCTAACCATCCTCAACCATTCCCAACTATTACTAGTCTTATCATCTAACCATCCTCAACCATTCATCAACCATTCCCAACCATGTTTCAGCTTCCTCAACGCGCCGTGGGTTCCCGTCACCAACGCGCGCGCCGAAACGCGGGCGTGCCTGTTTTGAGGACGCTGTGCGTGGAAGTTTGGCAGAGAAAATCTGGCGAGGAGATGCGCTGTTAGATGCGGCGCCCCGGTTGAGCCAGCGGTTGGTGGAATGGTGAGCGAAGGTTTGGCTCGTGAATGGTGAATGGATGATGAATCATGAGCCAAACCTGTTAATAGTTGATAATGGTTGATTAGTAATCAACTAGTTCATGAATGGTTGATGATTGATGAAACATGAGAAACTTGTTTGTGGTTGATAATGACTAGTTAGTAATCAAAATAACCGACTGGCTCATGAATGGTGAATGGATAATGGTCCATTCAAGTTTTCCGTGAATGGATAGTTGATAATAGTTGATGAATCATGAGCCAAACCTGATAAAAACGTTGATCATGATCCGCGGACTTCTGAGTGTTTGCCACAGTCTGAATATCTCCCCGCACGCGGGCAGAAGCTAACAGGTATAGTTGATAATTAATGGTTGATTCGCAATCAAAGTAATTAATCAACTGCTTGGTGATGGTTAGTTGATGGTTAGTGTTGGTTGCAATTGCTTACGGTCGTCACTGTTTCCTTACTAGTACTAGGAGTATGACGGTTGGTTGATGGCTAATGATGGCCTATTAATTAATAGTGGTTGATTGACGGTGACTTTCTGGTCAATGGTGGTTATCTCATGGTTAATTTATGTTTGATTATGACTTGATGGTCAAAAAGATGCAAATAATGATAACCATGGTGAATTATTGGATATGATTGGATAAAATTATGGTTCAATTGTTTAAATTGTCAAATTGATTGTCAAATGGTGGTAAAAAGATGCAATGATTGGATATCATTGGTCAATCCTGTGTGTGATTAGTTATGATAGCTACGCTTTGGTAAACTAACCTGGCAATGGAAAATCACAATGTTCTCCGGGAAACCCGCTTGGAAAGCACCGATTACTACGGGGGATTTTCGATTGCCAGGTTAGGGACTACCAGAGGGCATCCCCGAGTCCCCACTGAACTCAGGGGTTTGCGGAACTGACTCAGGGCCCAAGTGATCTACTTAGGTTGGTTTCAGCATTTGCTGAAAGGCAAGCAGTAGCCAGTCCATGCCCAGATTTTGTAACCGCGATCAGTGTCAATTTATGATTTTCATGTGTTAATGGAGATTGCTAGTGAATGTGGATATTTCTCAACCCGTAGGTCAGCCCCAAGAAACGGTTGGTTTATTACCATTGACGACTAATAGACTAGATGATTTGCCCGGTCCTTGAATGTTATCCTTTTCAATTCGCTATTGTTTATTATTAACCATTATCAACCAAATTTGGAGGTACCCAAACTGCCTTGAGTTGCTGATTATCCCCTGTTGTTGACCATTGTAATCCTCTAAAAAGCCCTTCAGAATCAGAAGTTATCTTAAGAAATAACAAGATGCCGGGTTGTTTTTGAAACATTGTCAAAACAAACTATTTATTATACAAAAATCATGGCATACGTTGGTTGTTCAAAGATGTCAAAATGTTTTGGAGATAAAAGACATGGAAACCATGTTGCTTGTTCACTGGGTGGAATACAGCTGTGAACTTAACTTTATGAGCTTTTTTGGGATATGGTTGATTTACCATAGCCACTAAAAGCTAAACTTTTAGCAAGGGATCTAAAACGCCACCAAGATAAAATAGCTAGCCACTCATTTAACCTACAAAAAAACCCATAGATAATCTATTTTACTAGTGGTGATTATTAATCAATTAGCCTTTATAAACCATCAACATCCATGAATAGTAGCGGTTTATTAACCATTAACATCCATGAATAGTTGTTGTTTATCAATAACATCTTTCATCAATCATTGACATCAATATTTAATATCCATTCACCATCGATAATACTGATGTTGAATACTGATCTACGGATTAAACAAAGACAGTTAACCATTTATTTCAAACATCTGTTGGAAAAATGCTATGTTAACCATCCATCACCCATCCATTACCCATAGATAATCCTTGTTATACCTTTGGATGCTGTGTTGACTTTCCCCTGCCCAGGTGGAGCTTCAGGGTGCTACCTACATCTGCGACCAGCAGCTGGCCCAGCAGCTGCAAGCCATGCAGCTGGAGAGGAAGGAGCCCTGCTGCGTGAAGCTTCGGGTGATCCCGCTGTGCCCGCAGACCGCCAAGGTGGTGCTGGCCAATAGCACGCAGATGCTGGACTAGCGCAGCGGTGGTGAAGTCATGGGCGGTGTCTCAATAGAGGGGGACCCAACAAATGGTTGGTTGATCAGGGTTTTTGGGATATGATTGATTTACAATATGGCCACTAAAAATATATTTTTAACAAGGGATCTATAAGCCACCAAGTTACTATAAATGGTTAATAAGTAGATGATTTGGGGGTAGGCTTATTTTGATTAACCACCAAATGGGAACGGTGATAAGGACAGCTAATCAATGAGTGGTGTTCAATGGTGATGTTCAATGATTCGCATTGGTTAACCTCAATTATGAACCCTGGTATATCACCATGACGAACCGTTTGATATCATGATCATGCAATCTTAGTGATATTCAATGGTTATAAGCAGTATCCATAAGAATCAACGACCTCACTACCACCACTACCTCTCTGCAATATCCATGAATTATCAGTAAGCAATACCTCAACAATACGTTCACTTTAATATCTGCTTAACCTGACTATAATATCACAACAATATCCATTATCACTGTTCAATGGTTACCTCATTATGATATTCACAAGGTTACCTCAATGATAACATGGATAATCATGGTAGTTGCTTGTTATCACAATGGTTAACCATGGTTTCCTCAACGGTTACCCATGGTTACCTCAATGGTTAACCATGGTTACCTCAATGATATCCTAACTCACCAAGCAACTACCGTGGTTAAGCGTCACAACCCAAGGTAGGCCTCCAGCCCCGCCGGGGATCATCACGACAGCACCGTGGCCTCCCAGGAACGACGGGGACAGCGTTGAGATCCGAGGCTCAGGGCAGGAGCAGGGATGGCCTTTGGACCGCATGGTGCCTTGGCGGTGTCAACACGAACCTGGAATTAACTAAGTGATGGCTATGGGTCAAGCAGTTAATCAACCAACTAATGGGGTATAATCACCAACAGAAACAAGGAAACCAGTGGTTAATGATGGGGAACTAGGGGTACGGGGTTTTGACCCACAGCCATATGGCTATAATGGTGCTATTCCATCAATATGGCTATTAATGGGTTAAATTAGTGATATGGCTATGGGTCAAGGCTTTAACCAACCAATAATAGCTGGTTTAGCTGGTTGATAAGGGGATGATAACGAACAATTATGAGGGATATATACCAACAAAATGGCTATGGGTCAATATTAACCATCAATAGTGGCTTAGAATGACCAACCAAATCATAGGGAAAACCATCTCAATTAACCATCAACTTACCCTTTGGTGAACTAACCTGGCAATGGAAAATCCACCATTGAGTGGTAGTTTCCCAGGGTTTGACTAGAAAATGTGGGTCAAGTCCATTGCCAGGTTGGTTTACCGGAGCGTAAGTGATATGTTCTTGGTATACATCACTTAAGTGATGGTGGCCTAGTGATATGGTTAAGTGATGGTTCATGATATGATGGTTGATGATACTTCAGTCATGGTTGATGATGGCTAAGAAAGAACAATCAGATGGTTTTGGATTGTTGATTGATGTTGATTGATGGTTAATGTTTTGCTGAACTTATGATTAAGGTGATTCATTGGTGGTTCAATCGTATTGAGTTATGGTGATGGTTGACTAATTGTGGGTTGGGGCAAGATAGGAAGTGTTGGATCAACATGTACGGTAAAAAACGGTTCATGATGATGGTGAACTAATGGTTGTAACAATGGTTAGATAGTGGTTAAGTGATGGCTCGCAGATGGTTGACTGATGTTTAATTAATGGTAAACTAATGGTTAAACGATAGTTGAGTGATGTTATTTTTTTTGAAAAGCTGACGATTGACTAATGGTGACCAATGGTTGATTCAATGATGGCAAACGAATGGTTCGCTAGCGGTCAAGGCATGACTAATTGTCAACTAATGATGAACTGATGGTGTGCGGGTATAGCCAGTGTGCTGATGGATGATTGGTGGCTATTGATGGTTTCTGCTTTGTTTGCTATAGAAGATGCTGACCAGCAATAATGGGTAAATAACTACTCGTCATGGATCATGATGCTTAATTATGGTGTTGAATGATTAATATTACTGATGGCTTATGATGTTTGATGGGTAATGATGATGGATCGTGGATAATGATTATGATTATGATGATGATGATGATGATGATGACGACGACGATGATGATGATGATGATGATGATGATGATGGATAGTTGATGATGATGATGATGATGATGATGATGATGATGATGATCGTGGCTGATCATAAATCATTAAATCACTATTTGCCATAATTGGCTTTGCGATTGTTCGATGCGGTGAACGATGGATAGTGATGGATACTAATGGTCAATATTGCTTTTTTGATGGATGGTTGATTGATGGTGGGTGATAATTGATGGGGACGGGAATCAAAGTTTGTATCTAGAGTTTAATATCGTAAAACATGATGATCAATCAATTGTAAATGAGCAGCTTGATGGACGAGGTTCATGGTTAATTGATGATGATGGCAAATAAGTGTCAATAAGGGTGATGAAGACAATTAATGATAATAGTTAGTAAGACGTTAAACAATGGTTCATGAATGATGAACAATCAGGTGGATAATGATGATGAATCGTGATGATTGCCGACTGCTGAATATTAATGGTTATGTTTCATTTGCATAGTCTGCAAATTGTTTTTTTGGGCTTAAGTGCACTGTCAAGCACTTCGCACTCTCCAGCATTTGCATCAAAGCCACTCACTCCTCACTTCGCAATGGCGGACTCCAAGTTCATCATGGTTGAGGAGGGTTTCGAACACCTCGGCCCCAAGAAAAGAAAGTCCCCTCCGAAGAGCACTACGGGGGAAGAACTACAGAAAGTCGCCAGCTGAGCGGCGGCATTGACAGCTGTCTCGTGAAAAGGAACAGGGTGACAGAGGAGGATTTCATTGGCAATGCCGACACCTTCAAAGGGCACGCGGTTTCAGATTTGGAGCTCATAAGGCGTTCAGCAAATGCTTCATCAATGATGGATTATCAGTAGTCAATGGTGATTGTGGACTAATCACAATGTTTGATGATTGTGGCAACCATGGTGTTGAAAGTAGACAGTGGAACGAGCTTGTGAACCATCAATCAAGAACGAGTTCACCATTGATTACCGCTACACACCATCAATTACTAGCAAGTAACCACGCCGTCGAACCATCAATCGTCATGATTACTTTCCTAGATCATAAATTTTCCTCCAACTCACCACGGTCATTCACAAACGTTTACAATCATTGACCTTCGGCTATCCATTGGTATCCGCCGGTTAACATCGTCATTAGTTTTCGACCATCAACTCATCACCAACTACCACCATGCAACATTAACCATCCACAAGCAACCATAATTAACCATCAGTTTTCCATCACCATCCGTCCATTCACCATCACTTAGCAACCATCATCATCCGCCCATTCACCAACAACAGCCACCTGTTCCAGCCACATTCACCGCAGCGCAGCTCGCTGCGCCCCCGTGGCGTGGTGCAGCTCGTGCACTTCGCCCTGAGGTCTCGTTGCTCCTGGAGCTGGCGCAAGCCGTGTGCGAAACGCCGCGGGCCCCACAGGTCTTCGAGCTCTTGGGGGCGTCGAGGCCAGGGAGATGCGGAAACTGACCCGTGATGGTTCAGGCGGCCTCCTTCGGTGGTTGTTTTTAAGGATGGGTATAGCCATGGGTTGATGTTGGTTAGTGATGGCTCATGGTGGTTGATGGTGATTGATGATGGTCAATGGTGGTTGGTGATGGTCGCTGTTGGTTGATGATGGTTGATGATGGTTGATGACTATTGGTTAACGATGGTTGTTCATGCTGGCTAGTGATGGGTAATGATGGCCAAGGGTTGATGAGTAGCACATTACAATGTGATGGGCGATGATGATAAGAATGATGGTTCATGATGGTGAAGACTACTGATGGCTAAGGGTTTAATTTCGAAAGTGATGGTTGATGAGGTGATGGTTGATGTTGCTTAATGATGGTCGTTCATGATGGCTGATGGTCAATGCTTAATGCTGAATGATGGTTTGAAATGGGGGGTAATCATGGTTCCGAAATGATGGTTACTGATACGGTTGATGATGGTTGATGATCCGCTGGTTGGGTGAGGGGGTAAGCGATGGCTCATGATAGAACATGATGTTTAAGGCTAATGATGGGTAATGATGGGTAATGCTGGCTAATTGTTCATGATTTATTTTGTTTTGAACAATGGCTACTTTGGTACTTCACCAACCATGATTGCTCATGAATGTATTTTGTTCCATTATGTCATAAGTAACCATAGTGGTTTGCATTAACCGACCCGCATGACTAATTATCAATCAACCTAGCATCGGGCAATCATTGACCATTGACATTTGACCCAGGGCATGAGCAACTGTCCATCAAATGAACCATTAACAATACATCACCCATAATCATTTGGTGGAAGCCCGTGTGTTACTTGGCTCTGAGTCGTGATCAGTTGGCTGATAGCCATTTGGCTAACCATCACCTCACCGTTACTAGTTTGTCATGAACTGTCAGTAGCCATTCTACTTCTCATTGCCAAGCATTATTGAATACCATGAACTATTGACATAAATTGTAACCATTACTAACCAGAACAGTACCTACCGTTCAATAAAAACGCCAGTTGTTTCTTGACCATATACAACATCCTACTATCCACTATAATTTCATCATAGTTATTCTGTTATCCACCACTCTGAACCGTGATTTTCCCATTCATTTACCATTCCCAGCCATTTCTCAGCCATTTTTCAGGCATTTTTCACAGTTCCCCCCCTGTCCCTGTTGCCACCGCAGCCCGAATTCAACGTGTCAAGCCTCTCCAGGCTGTTGGGCGAGCGCAGCGCGCTCATTGCGGCCATTCGATCAAAACAGAGGTGCCAGCAGATGGGTGGCCTAGATGTTCATGGTGGCTCATGATGGTTAAGGCTGATGATGGGTGATTACAGATATGAACTTATTTTTTTTTTTTGGGGGGGGGGATATGATTGGCCCAAATGTTTTTAGTGGTCAATGCTATTCATATTATGGGTGTTTGTTAGATTAACGATATATAGTTGTCTATGTCAATGATCATATTCAATGATTAATGTTCATGTTCATACGGCTATGGGTCAATATGAACCAACAGTAATGGGCCAGTAATGGGAATAAATTCACCAACAATAATAGTGGGCAAACAATGGTACATGATGGCGGAACCAGGGGTATAGGGTTTCGACCCGCAGCCATATGGGTGCATGATCATTGTTTATGGCAGTTGTTTTTTTGCCAATAGACATGATTGACATACTTGGATGTGCATGATGTTTTCCTGGGATATAACAATGGAAAATGAGCCTATCAGGTAGGTACTAACCCTTATAACATTGGGTGGTAGCCGTTATGTGGGGATGCACATTCAAGTAGTTGGCACACGCCGCGTAGACAGCTGTGTTGTTTTATTTGTTTTTTGTTGTTTTCTTTTTTGTCAAGATCACTGAGCAGAACAGCTTGCAATCTGATCAGCAGACCAACCCGATTGCAATGGGGTCAACGCCGTGAGTGCTGGACGGTTGGGTTGGAGGATAAATCTATGGGTTGGCGGTCTCTTTATTTATATATATATATACATACTCAAGTTTTGGTTGATAGTGGTTAGTATCGATCGAGAACGGTTAGGAATGGTCAATGGTTGCTTAAGATAAGAAGTAGTTGGTGGTCGTGGTTGATAATCGCTGATGATCGTTGGTAGTGGTTTGTGATGATTAGTAAAATATAGTTGATAGGCATAGGGTTTAAGGTTGCTTAATGAAGACGGTGAGGCAACATGTACAGTTAATGATTGTTTAGTAGTGATGAATTTATGTTTACCGTGGCGGTTAACCCCAAGGGATCATAGCAGATTTATTGATGGCTAGTAAATGGAAAACACGGGCTCGAAGTGATGGATGATGGTTGGTCTTAGGTGTCGATAACCAGAAATGGTTGGCCCCTAGCAGTAGACCTTCCTCAAGTTTACCAGAAGCTTGTTGATCACATTTGGAGTGTCATTAATTTTTACCTCCCACTATTTGGCTGATAGGAGTTTGATTATTGGTAGCTAGTCGTTGCCAATGATTCGGCTTTGGGGCCTGTGGCCTGTTACTGACAATAGAGAAGTATGAGTTTTGGAAAGGAGCATTGTCAACAACAAACACGGGAGGGTGATATTAAGGTCAATGGATAGTCTACTTTACGTAATTGGTCAACTGATTATCATGTTCAAAGTGGACCAACACCAACGTCACGATGTTTGTTCAACAGAATGAGTCGCGTTTGAAGCGTCAAAGAACGGGCTTCCCACCAACAGGAATTGTGCTTTTGATATAATTAACTGGAAAACGTACAAACACCAACTCATGGGCTCGTTTTGCTGCAATGTTGCGGATGAATCATAGAAAATCAACATACAAAGAAACTGTTTGATACAAGCAACTAATTTCATGGATGTATGGCTATGACTGAGCATCCAGCTATTAAGTGTGGAGTGATTGGCGTAATGGTAATCCAGGATTAATAAACCCCTGGTTGATTAACTAGGGGGTATCCCCTAAAAGCCTTAGTTGTTCATTAAAATGGGAACCCCCCTAGTTAATCAACCAGGGGTTTAGCTTCATCCTGGGTAGCCATTAATCATGGCTTTCATCAATGTCACCGTTGATCAACCCTTATCCCCAGGTGGTCGCAGGAAGTGCTTGGAAACTCCTGGTCCTTCCTGCCCCTCGTTAGCGAGTCAGCGAGTCCGGAGTCCTTGGCAACGGGGGCCGATCCGTGCCGCCATGGGAATGGTGATGACAGGTGTGGGTGATTCACCACCAGTCCGGGTTGGTGGTCTTAAACACGTCGTGTTATTTTCCGATTGATTATTAACAAATGGTTGGTTGGCTTGCGCACATTTTTCATTCAGGTGGTTCAACCACCAACCAGCCATTCTTCATACGAAAGCACTTGCAGAACCAAAGTCAGTGCATCATCCCACATTGGAGAATTTTATCACTAGTGGGAGTAATAATTGGCATGTTTTTGCGGACTATCACCCTAATCAAGTAGTTCGGTGGGAAGACTATGGTAGTTCGTGGTAGTACAGTGCAATTAAAACTGGATGGCTTATACCCACGAACTTAGGTTTTTAGCTTTTTTGGGATATGATTGATTTACCATTGATAACCACTAAAAAAAATATTTTTAGCAAGGGATCTATAAGCCACCAAGTAAACCAAGTAATTAAAGCTATCACCCTAATCAAGGTAGTTAGCTGGGTGGTTCTCACTTGGCTTAAAAACCCACTGCTTTGAGCCACGTATGCCTGTCCTACGCTGGTGCTGGCTGTTCAGGCACCGTGACGGTGAACATACGCAGCCGGTCATCGGTGTTGGTGGTGTAAGGTATAAGTTGCTTTTCATAAGTTGACTACCCTTTCGCAAACTAACCTGGAAGCTGAAAATCACCATTTCTAGAGGTTCCATCGTTCTCAAAAGTGACTTTTTTGCTTCCAGCTTAGTTTGTCGCAGTGTACTTATAGCTAGTAGTTACGCTGGCTAACCCTAGTTTTAAACCAATCTAGCTAACATTTGGGGGCCCTCCTTGTAGGAGTATCTATCAAGCACAAAAAAAATGATTTTCCTAACATCTTGAGGGTATCCGTCAAGAATCTCGGGCTTGAGACTCTTTGCATTTCAGGGAGGCCAGAGGGGTGTTTGATCTTCGAGCAATTTCATAGGCAGCAACTTCCAACTTGACTTCACCACATGTAAGAAAGAAACAACGGCCCCCAATTTTG
Organism: Symbiodinium kawagutii; assembly: GCA_009767595.1. Classification (NCBI taxonomy): domain Eukaryota; class Dinophyceae; order Suessiales; family Symbiodiniaceae; genus Symbiodinium; species Symbiodinium kawagutii. The sequence continues at coordinate 196,645 of VSDK01009735.1, forward strand.
AGAGGGAATAGTTGTTCCCCATGGCAGTTATTATCAAAATTACCGGTTGGCGGGTTGTTCTTTTTTAGCCCATCAGATCCTGGTTGATGATTCAAATATAGTCAGAAAACATGATGCGTTGATTTTTGTGGCCTTGGTTGCCATCCAAGAAATCAACCATATCTAACCAATCGGTCTTTCGCAGTCCTGTTTGTGAGACCAGGCAACAGTTGATGAAGCTGGCGCCATCAAAGTTCGACATGGCGTTGCCAATCTGCAGATGCTGGCTTGGATTAGTTGTTCCCCACCTGTCAGGTGAGGGTTGTTAGATTTTATCAGAGCTGACTTCTCCTCCTGTCCTCCTCATCCTCCTCTCCTCTCCTCGCCGGACCTCAACCACGACCAAGCGCGACTAGTGGTGGCTGCCGGACCTCAACCACGATCATGTATGCCTGCTGGTGGCTGCCGGACCTCAACCGCGACCAAGCGCGACTAGTGGTGGCTGCCGGACCTCAACCACGACCATCCGCGGCCAGTGGTGGCTGCCGGACCTCAAAGATGTCAGAAAAGATGTCAGAAAGAATGTCAGAAGATATGTCAGAAAGAATGTCAGAGAGAATGGCAAAAGATATGTCAGAAAGAATGTCAGAAGATATGTCAGAGAGAATGTCAAAAGATATGCCAGAAAGAATGTCAGAGAGAATGTCAGAAGATTTGTCAGAAAGAATGTCAGAAGAGATGTCAGAAAGAATGTCAGAAGAGATGTCAGAAAGAATGTCAGAAAGAATGTCAGAGAGAATGTCAAAAGATATGCCAGAAAGAATGTCAGAAGAGATGTCAGAGAGAATGTCAGAAGATATGTCAGAAAGAATGTCAGAGAGAATGGCAAAAGATATGTCAGAGAGAATGGCAGAAGATATGTCAGAAAGAATGTCAGAAGAGATGTCACAAGACATGTCAGAAAGAATGTCAAAAGATATGCCAGAAAGAATGCCAGAGAGAATGTCAAAAGATATGCCAGAAAGAATGTCAGAGAGAATGTCAGAAGAGATGTCAGAAAGAATGTCAGAAGAGATGTCAGAAAGAATGTCAGAAGATATGTCAGAGAGAATGTCAGAAGAGATGTCAGAAGACATGTCAGAAAGAATGTCACAAGAGATGTCAGAAAGAATGTCAGAAGATATGTCAGAGAGAATGTCAAAAGATATGCCAGAAAGAATGTCCGAGTAGAAAGTTGCCAGAAAGAACGTCAGAAGATGTGCCAGAAAGGATGTCAGAAAGAATGTCAAAAGGTATGCTAGAGAGAATGTCAGAAGATATGTCAGAAAGAATGTCAGAAGGTATGTCGGAGAGAATGTCATACAAAAGTGGAATTAACAAGCGGTGTTGACATGACATGGTGGGGATCACTCGAAGTAAAGAAATTTTTGATTAGTTTGATTTCTTTTGGCATCTACAGTTTGTGTTTGATTTCCAGTGTTTTGGGGATTAGTCTGAGTTTTTCTCATTTACCCAAAGTTTCTGTTTGATTTTCTATGTATTTATCCATCGTCATCACCTATTATCAAGCATGATTAGCCATTTTTAAAAAAATGGCCATTAGCAACCATTGCTTAAAAGTATCCACCAAAAGTTCAAGCCATTGGTAGCAAGTGTCAGCCTTATCTAACCGTTATTTACCATCATGAACCATTTCAAGCCATTATTGTACCCAATACCCAATCAAATTTTAGCCATTAGTATGGTTTGAAAATGGTTCAATGGCAAAGAACTATCAACCATTATTATAAGCCATTATGAACCATTATTCGCCATCATCTAAGCCATTTAGAACCATTGAAAACCATTTCAAACCACTGTTATATCTACTAAAGAATCAAGTTTGCCATGATCAACCACTACTAGTATTATCAATCATTATTATGAACCCTGATTATCAACCATTATTATCAACATTTTTTCACGATCATGACATGAACCCTTATTCAATCATATCATCAACTATTACTATCAAGCATCAGTATCAATCATTATCATTAACCCTTATTATCAAGCGTTATTAGCCATTATGAACCCTTATTCAAGGTTGATAATCCAACCATTAACCATCCAACATTATTAATATTATGAACCCTTATACCATTATCAAGGTTAGGAACCATTCATCCATATATCTTATAACCATTATCAATCATTAATAATATTCCACCATCCTTGTATCCACTAAAATTTCAAGTTTTAGCCACGGACCACCTGAAACCACCGAGGATACCTTTGCACCATGGCATCCGTGCCATCCGATCGCTTGGCGACGGAGTCCACTGCCTCGTCTTTCGGCGAAGGAGTGGTGTTCCATGGGATGCGCGAAGTGGGAAATGGATGATACGAGGTGGGACCCCCACCAGGCAAGGATCATTTTACTAGGAAACCATTGGAAAGGAAACCATTGGAAACCATTGGTTTAAGTGAACTAGCTGGTTAATGCTTGATGATAAGGGATGCTAAACCAACAAGTGCATGCTAATTACTTGGTAGTTTTAAGATGATAGGGGTCCCGAAATGATTGTACTGACAGTGTGAACTTGCTGATCTATCAGTCTAAATAACAGCGCAAACTGACAGTGGTAAGTATCAATGAGATTCCATTATAGGCCCCCCACATGTTGGTAGCTGACAGTGGTGACTATGAGTGGTTAGTGTTTGGTAACTTTTTAAATATCAGTAAATCAGTAACTAGCTAGTTTTTGGTTAAAAATAGGGGACACTAAGCGACATGTATACGTAGTCAATCTGTTTGTTTTGAAGCTGATTATTTTTATCAGTGAACCTTGTGGGACGACCGAGACCCCCGAATGTTAGATCATTGTTTCGCGATGCTTCCAGTTCCATGAAATAGTCGGTAACCAACCCCAAACAACAATGGTAGAAACCAGTTGGTTACCTACTATAATTGCAACTGGAAGGGTAGGGTTTGGTAACTGACGGTCAAAACTAGCTATTTCTCTTAAAACTGCCCAAAGTTAACAATCCCTGGCGCGCCTCACTATGAAACCCTACGCATCCAGCACGGCCATGTGTCACCTAAGGCAGCTTCTCACCCTGGTGCCGACGGCTTCTGAAAAACTGTCGAATGGTGGCGCAGCATCCACGGACGTGGCGTGGAATTGCATGACCATGGTGCCGTCCGAGATGGAACTGACGCGTGGCAGAACCCGGGGTGAAGGGAAGAAATGCGCGTTTCATCTGCCAGCGAGGGCAGATCAGTAGAGCTGTGGGGACAATTCTGGGTGTCAAACACATCAAACAACTGATTATTCAGGGAGTATTGGGTAATTGATCTGGATGGCTTATACCCACGAACTTGGGTTTTTAGTTTTTTTGGGATATGATTGATTTACCATATAACCACTAAAAATATCTAAAAATATATTTTTAGCAAGGGATCTATAAATAAGCCACCAAGAACTGATTATTCAGGGAGTATTGGGTAATTGATGTTGGTTGGATATTGAAGAGAATTGCATATTGGCAGGCTTTTTTTTTATTTGGTGGAATACTGGGCAGATTTTTCTTAATATTGAGTATCATTGAGTCTAAGTGGAGATGCCCAACACTGGGTTCACCTGATGTAAAACCTGTCAATCCCAAACATCCTCTATTGATTTTCGTGAATCAATTATATTTGGGTGAATTGATGACCTGATATTCTTGGTAGATAACTTGTGCGTTGCCCAAAATCCAGGAATTGCTACCACCACCACCTCCTTGCTTGAGGGCGAGACCAGGAGCCAGGGGTCAGTGTTAGCCCTGGAAAATATTGTGATCAACCAGCAACTGCAGCTGATCAATCCTCATCGGAAAGCACCAACATGCCGGGCCTTTGACCAACAGCCATGTCAACTATCAACCAAGGGTTACAACAAATCAATTAGCGATTTAACCATTGGTTGATGGTTAGCTATTGGTTGATGGTTAAGCTACAATAACTTATGTCCAGAACTATCTATATAACTTTTATGATTGATGGTTAAATTAATTTGGGTAAATCTAATAGATCCAGAACTAGCCTCTTAACGAAGCCATCAGCATCAGGATGGTATCTACCATACTTCTTAGTTACCCAGCTATCATCCCATGTTCACTTGGATGTGCAGCTGGGGTCACTTCACCATGGTCAGTTACGCCCAGGTAGCTGAGCAAAACCCGTTACGAAGCCATGCCTTCATGTGACCACCGACCGGCTCGCCTTTCACATCCTCCCACAAGGTGGGCCCCCAACCAGCTATAAGTTCGTTTATAACTAGGTTAACTGCCAGTTATGGTAGATATAACTATAGTTACATGGTGGTTTCTCAAAATAGGGAACCCCAAAAAATGGTTGGTTTATTGGTATACATAAATGGTTAATAATCGATGATTTGGAGGTGCCCCTATTTTGAGAAACCATCACATGGCCTCATAAACCAAGTTATAACCAGGGGGGCCCACCTTGCAAGGAAGTCGTTGGACATCCTCCCCAACGCTCGAAAGACGCGCTCGGCCTTGCAACGGCTTCCAGTGGTGCGGCAGTGCGGAAGCTACAAATCTGCAGGCGTGGCACCGCTGTTGGAAGAGCGCGGGGTGGTGAAGAGTCAACAAGAACGACTGCAGATGATCATGTCTGCCAATCATAGCGGTTGAATAACTACCAATATTGGATCATGTCTACCAATGAGTCAACGGGAACGACTGCAGATTATCATAACTACCAATGAGTCAATGGGAATGACTGTAAATGATCATAACTATCAATCACAACGGTTGCATAACTACCAATAGTGGCGTGGAATTGCATGACCAGTGCGGGAAGATCTATGACTGGCACTTAGATCATGATGTGAGGGTTTCTTAAAACGGAGGTACCCCCAACAAATGGTTGGTTTATTACTAAGAACGATCAATATTGGATGCTTTGGGGGGACCCCTAGTTTGGGATACCACCCGTTGATTGCTGGTTCTCAAGATATTATAAATTAACCATCATTACTGGCAGTGTCAATAGCGACCAATAATCAACTAATAATGGCTAATTGGTGACTACTTGATAAGCTGACTAGTCTTTGCTAAATTGGCGCATGATCACCAGTAACAGATTTACAGAACACAATTGCCTGGGTGGACTATAGCTACTACCTTTGCTTCTTAGCTTTTTTGGGATATGATTGATTTGAAATTATAAGCACTAAAACCGTTAGACGTTTAGCAAGGGATCTAGTTCAGCCATCAAGATTATCATGGCTATTCCCGGCAATGCCCGGCATGTTTTTTCCCGCATTTTTCGAGAATGAACATGGCTATCATTTATACGACTGCAAAAAAATATAGTTATAGCAAGGTTGCTGAGAAACAGACCAGCTATGAACCAACAACGGTTTTTGAGACAGGTGTTGCGCTTTATGGAATCCTCAAGCAAGTGCAGCATTCACCAATCCCTTCACCATGTTAGGAAAATCATTTTACGAAACAGCGTATCCACAACCGATGATGTCACATGGTTGCTGTTTCTAGTAAAACAGGAGGTCTCAAACCTGGGACCTAACCTAGTAGGAGCAGTAGCTTGACATGAAAAGTTGCAGGTGAATACTTCGACACCTACTTTCGCTTGCTGCGAGAAGATTGTCTTTCTGCCATTTGCCAATCATTGGCCTATGTCAAGCAACGCCAAGGACGCTGCAAGGTATCAAGAACGGGTGGGTGGTGTACACCAGGAAATGCATCAACCAAGTGCATGTTATCGCTGCGGAAAGGGACCCCCTGTGTCATGACCATGAACTAAATTATAGCCGCCATGACCATGAACATCCATTAACTAAAGTACAGCCATCGAAAGCAGTTTGCGTCAAGCAAACAAACGACTCAATGATACGATCAACGCCATCCAAAGGTTCAGCCACCCAACTCGAGCTAAAGCCACACCTTATACCATCCAACCTGATAACATTCATTAACTAAAGTATCGCCATCGAACATACCTCCAATTGTCCAAACAGAACCAAACTGCCAAATGGCGGCGAAAAAGAACCTTCCTATCACGTCACGAACGACATCCAATCGACCAGCCACGACTTCCACATCAAAACCAATACCTCATTCCAACCGCGCAATGATGGATGACTCCATCGCATGATCAACGTCTTCCAATGGTTCAGCTACCCAACCCGTACTAAAGATCACCTCACTCGATCAAACCCGAAAATCTTTTCATCACTTTGTACGCATGTTTGTGTTTTTGCTTCTTTGTTTGCGTCTTTTGTGTTTTTGTTGTGGTGCGGCAAGTGCGTTTATGGTGGAGATTGTGAAGGATCCAAGAACCCCTTTATTGAAGAAAGCTCGTGGTGTGAAGTCGTTGACAGAGGAACACTGTTTATCTGAGCCTCTGGACGATGTCGGCCCAGGGGCATCCCACACACTACTGAAACGTTTGTTGCCGCGGCTGCCGTCTGACTGTGTTCAATTTGCCACGTAAAGTGTGTAATCGCGACATATCGCGACCTTCGGAGTTGGTCGAGGATTTGGTAGGCACATTGCCAAGGCACAGCAGACTGAACAGTGACCAGAGTACTTTCATTGACAGATTTGCGCAGATTTTGGATGCTGTCTATGAACAAGAGTGGTCGGAGCTGTCACCGCATGAACGCAATGTGTACCATCATTAGCTGCTTGGACAAGGTGGATCCGGCAAGACGCAGACAGTGCAGAACATTGTGTTCCCCTGTGTGGAATTCATTTGGCCTGCAGAATCTGGTGGATCTTTTTTGATGGTGGTGGCTGCTAAAGATGCTCAAGCCAAAAATGCATCGCGTGCTCGGACTTTGCACGATGCGGCGATGTTGGGTGTCCAGAGCTTGTGCAAAAACCACATTGCGGCTGGGTCTAAGGACAAAGCTTCGCAAAAACTCTGGGAGACTGCGCGTGCACTTGTGATTCAAGAGATCAGCATGGCATCGGATTGATTTTGGACTCAGAGCTGCCTGAAGGCAGCGCGTCGTCTGTTTCTCTGATCGCACAGAACATACTGTGCCAGTCGTTGGAGAATCTTCTTTACGCCACATGGCATCGGCTTTGTTGCACAACATGTTTGACTTCGGGGCCATGCCTGGACGCCGAATTCTTTTTGCAGCTGAGCCCACCAATTATACCCGGCCAAATGGTAGAAACCACCCTAGCTAAGTTAGTTGTGAAAGGACTTATACCTGCTCAGGGACCCACAGTGCAGGATTTTTTCCAAATTCATTGCTCTTGGAGCTTCAATCAGTTCTATTCCGAAAACAGCTTTGACTTCTCAAGCCGGCAAGGCGTAAATTGAAAATGCACCTGGATAATCTGTTGAGAGGTTTTGTCGGGCATTGTGCTACGACATTGATGCTGCATCCTTTTGGTCATGGTTGATAGTGGTGCATCGTTTGATTGCCCTGTGGCGATCTTTAGCGTGTGCTCCGTGATGTCATGAACCATTCTTGGTTGCACTTTGTCAACTACCTTTGAATCATCATGAGATTTTCGAGTAGGTAGTAGACCCTATACTATACCTTGTTTGCCACTATAGTTTACTGATTACAGTAGCTGTGGTGGTGCTAGGTAATGACAAACATTGTTGCTTATCAACAACGAAGTATCATATTGTTTGGTAGTTGACAACTGGTAATACTCACTTTTATCACGTTTTCCACGTTTGGCATGACATTGATGTTTTATTCGTTAGTCATTGTTGGCAACAATGCCAGGGGTTTCACATTGTGAATCACTTGTTTATTGTCATCAAATCTTTCAAAGATTTGGTGACCCCGCTGTTTTTTTGTCATTTGATTATTGCTAATAGTTATCGATCCGTACTGACAATCATTGATGGTCATAAATACTCATTTGGTTGGGAGTTATTACATAATTGTTGGGAACGCTAAACCATGTATTAATCATTGATTATCTATGTATTGTCATTATTATCCCTAAAACTTTTGGGGGCTAGACGATGCCCAAGTTTCCCTCAAACGCTTGGTATGTCTCTGGCAAACTAAGCTGGAAATTACAAACCACCACCAGTTTTATAAGCAAACCAGCTGTCAATGGTGGATTTTGTTTTTGTCGGAGAGTATCTCTAAAACAACTTCGTTGGACAACCCTTGGGGGGTTCGCCGAAGTCTCAGCAAAAAACATTTCTCTCTAGGACGCCTCAGTGCTGACCGGAGTGAAGACAAAGACATGGAAGCGACGCTGGGGATTTCAACGGGAGAATTTACTCCACTGAGAATGGTTGGTGATCATAGCCAATGATGGCTAATCAAGTGATGGCTCACAAGATGGTTGACGGTCAGTGGTTGATGATGATTGGAGTTGATGATGGTGTGGTTGTGAATGATGGGTTGATGGTGGGTTGATGATAGATAAGTATTGATGGTTGGTGAGGGCGATGGTTGATAATGCTTGATGCTGGTTGATCGTGGTTTCTCATGATTAATAGCGGGCAACGATGGTTGCTGAAGGTTCATGAAGGAATTATTGAAATAACTAATAGTTAGAGCCGAAGAAAGGTAATTATTAACCATAGTGGTGAATGAACGATTGGCCGTTATTGAAGGTCAGTGATCTTCGGTGATACTGGTCAACGAAATGAACTCTTCCACATGGTTACACCTCGTAAAAAAAATCACATTAAGCCTCAAAATGAAACCCAGCGTCATGTTTTCTTTGGGACCTAGTGGTCTTGTTCTGCGCTGGTTTTGCTTGATGTTACATTGGTTGATGACGGTGTTTCAGAGTGGCTGATACCGCTGGATCATGATCGCGAAATGTTCACGTTTGAAAAGGAATTCACGAGTTTTTGAGGTAACAATTCTTGTGGGCAATGCAACGGGATTACACGGGATTAGCAGTAAGTTGTGATTTCTGGCCACATCCTTTGCGAACAAATCCACGAAAATAGCAGTGAGTTGTGAGCAGTGAGTTGTGATTTGTGATTTGGCTGTGGATCAAAACCCCTTTACCCCTGGCTCCCCCATCATTAACCATTGTTTTCCGTATGAGTCTGTTGGTAAATATCCTCCATTAGTTGGTTTGTATTGGCCCATAGCCATTTCTGGTGAACTTTTGTGGACAAATCCATGGAAATAGCAGGGAGCAGTCGCGATTTCTGGGTGATCGGCCTGAAACCACGGGCCTTTCGCTTGCGCGATCGACGCGCGATCCCAGGAATGGCAACGTGTTCAACGCTCGACTCAAGGGCTTCACTGTTGGGAAAGGCCCAAGCTGGTGGTGGGGTGGTGAAGTGATACCCTTCAGATTTGGCTTTGGGTCAATATTAACCAACCAATCATGGAGGATAATAAGCAACAATTTCATAGGGAAAACAATGGCTAATGATAGGGGAACCAGGGGTACAGGGTTTTGACCCACTTCCATTTGTTTCTATGGTCAACTGTGGTTGATTAGTGGTTAATGATGAGTTAATATAATAGGATAACATCACCAATAACAATGGTTTAAGAACCGCTATGAAGGTTTCTTGGGTCTTTGGGAGCCTGCAAAATGGTTGGTTTGTGTTGGTTTCTTACTATAAATGACCAATATTGACCACCATACAAGGTGGGCCCCCTTAGTTAGCTAAGTTGGTTTACAACTAGGGCAACTACCATTTATGGTAGATATAATTATAGTTAAATGGCTTATTAAACAACTTATAACCAGGGGGGCCCACTTTGTATGTCGTTTTCTAAACATAAGCAGAATACCCGTTGTGACAAATGGATTTGTTAAATCTTACTAGCAGGTTCTTGACCTGAGCATACGGTGTTTCTTGAAATTGGGGTACCCCCAAATCATCCAGTATTGTCCATTTATAGTAGCAAGCAAAACATTTTTTGGGGTTCACTATTGTGAGAATCTCCCTATATTGCTCTCCAAGCTGACAGTCACATTATGTATGATATTACTTTATGTAGCAAGATCCTTTATGCCGGACATAATAGTTTGTTGAATGGCTTTTCATGCAGCAAAGTCAAAAAATCACAATTGGCCAACATTATTTTGTACAACTTTTGAGTTATGCAAGTACTAAATGATATCGTTATGGGTCAAAATCAACCAAGGAAAAAGGGTAGTTGAACATCCCGACAAAAAACACCCTGACAAATGGGAGCTTGTGTAGCAAGGATTATCCAGTATGTGCAGTTTTGTATCATGGGATGTTTCAGTCAACGATATCAAAGTGCAAATATGAAGGAAAGCTCTTGGAATTTCAAAGGTGGCGCCAATACCAGCAATGAGATTGCACCTAGAAATTCATGTGCCAACATGACAAGCCCAGGAATACCCGTGAATTTGTCCATTGCATATGTTGGGCGCGGTCAATACTACTATCAGTTTGTGTCATCCATCAAAACATTGTCAGTTGAATTCCCATTAGTAAGTGAGTACAGACCTGAAATGTTGGGAGTGACTATTCCTGACAGACTACTATCAGTTACTTTGTTTGGAATTCTAGTGAGTAACACTCCATCGGACTAAATATTTGCATCAAACTTATAATCAACTATGGAAGGTGGGCCCCGCGCGGATGTGAGCTTGTGGCCATTGAACAATGATTATATGGTGGTTTCTTAAGATTCTGAAACCCCATAGCTATGGTTGGTTTACTGCTACAGATGTTTAGTAAACTGGATGATAATTGAGGGTACACCTATGACTTGAGAAACCAACGTATATGTACCATACCCGGCAGTTAGCCGTTATAACCTGCCTTATCTCAGGTTTAGGTGCCACGGTCTCTTGTAATCAGAAAGGATTGCACCTGGGGTTCCACGGTGCGAGGTGATTGTGACAGTCGAATCAAGGCCGTTGCCGTGGGAGTTCAAGGGAGGGACGCAGCACCTGGGGCAGTGAAGGGAGGGAACCCGAACAGGTTCTTGTGTTGGGCTACCCCAGTAGTACTCATGGTGACTCTAGTTAGGTTCTCTAGTCAGGTTTAGTTGGGAACTTGAGGGGAACTACCAGCTGTAAGCAGTTGATTTTTGATGGATGATTAGACTATACAAACATGTAACCAGCAAAGAATTGGAAGCAGAGGGAGCTCCCATAGTTTTGGTTGTTCGAAAAATTAAGCATCCAATCATTCGGAGCACCTCAAAGCCTTTGCATTCACAAAATTGGAGCGCATCTGTTGTCTGGACCACACAAGCTGGTCGTATGAGTGACGGCCGGACAATGATAGTGGTTGATCAGCCCTGGAGCAATGATGGAAAATGATGGTTATTGATGGTTGGTGATGGTTAACTGGTTGGTTTGATTGACATCGTTTATTTTCCATTGTAAAGAAAAAGACAAATGGTGGTTTCTCAAAATAGGGGACCCCCCAAATCATCCACTGTCAACCATTTATAGTACTAAACCGACCATTTTTGGGGTCCCCTATTTTGAGAAACCACGAAATGGTTGGTGGGCTAGTCTTTTTCAAAGGAGTTGAAACCAGTATCCAGCGATCCGCATCATGCCCACAATTGTCGAAGCCATCGGCTCTGATCATTTCCAATATTGATTCTGTTAGATATTCGCTGGTGATGATTTGAATTTGGCTATGGGTCAACATTAAGTAACCAATAATGGTGGTTATATTAACCATCCAATAAGAGGGAACACAATAGTTATGATAGGGGAACCAAAGGTACTGGGTTTTGACCCATAGCCATTTACGAACCGGAAATATGGGGAATTCTTGAAATAGGGGTACCCCCTAATAATCCTTTATATGAACCATTGACATAGCCATGAGTCAATCATTTGTGGGGTCCTTTATGACTTGAGAAGCATGACCGTTGCAAGTACAGAGCGGTAGCCCCTAGTAATAAGTTGATTTATAACCCACCTGAGTATTGCTTTATCTCTTGTAAATGGTGAGTACCCTAGTTATGACCAAAGTCAACTAACTAAGGGGTACCACTCTGTAATGATGCTTAGTGATGTTTCATCATGGCGGTTCGATGTTAGCAACGTTGATTTCTCCGGTGCAAGTAGAACCCATCCTCGCGCAGGTGGCACACCTTTTTCTTGGAGTATATTTTGTTATATGTGTTAATAATATTGCTGAGCATGATTTAACCACTATCAACCACCATCATTTGCCAATCTTATCAAGAATCAGTGTCCATCATTTCACATCAGTGTCCATTATCAAATTAGTCAACCATTGTTCTCCATTATTCTCTAATATCATTGATTCTCAATCTATTCTGATTGACCATCATCACCCAGCCTTAGCCCAAATTCACCATCACTCTACATAGCCACACAAGCTCAGCAAACCCCAACTCGCAGGGTAGCAACGAATACCACTCAGCCGCGGTTCTGGGAGGTGGTCTTTGAAGTGAAGCCCATGTTTTCATGGAACCGGTGGAAGTTTTTTGCAAGCAAGTCCTTCATGAACGGCAACTTGCTGGCGTGTGTTGCTTGGCAAATCTTTACTCATCTTGATTGCTGATGAACACCAGATTTGGTTGATGAGATGTCCTACTCATCTAGATATAATACGGTATAATCAACAAACTATTGATAGTCTATATGTTTACAGTCCTCTATATATATATATATATATCAATTATTGCTACCCATTCATACTGATGCATAGATATATAGATATTCTGCGTCCTAGCCATTCCTCGCCATATTTCACAATGTTTTGTCTTGGTGAAACCTAGCAGTTGGTTCCACAACCCCCAGACGTTATAAGTTGATTTAAGACCCACCATCCAGTATTGTTATGTCCTTTAATTTTATGAATGGTAGTTACCCTAGTCATAACTCAAGCAGCTGAGGGGTACCACTGCGTACCATGGGTATAAGTTACTCTGTAACTGATTCTGGACCATGGAATGGTATCTATTGTACATGGTGGTCACCCCAGTTCTAAAAGGTAGATCCCCTAGCTATGACTAGGTTATCATACCTATCACCCTACTAGTTTTTAGATAACCACAAATTCATAGGTAGGTATAGGTGTAGTCTAGTATATGCAACCAGAGACATATAGAGATAGTATATATAAATATATAAAGATATAAAGTAAATTGTAGTCAGTTTTTTCTAGGTTTATCGATAGTGACTAGCTATGGAAATCTCTACCCCACCATCCAAGGGTCGTTCCCCAGTGATCTCACCACTCAACGATCCCTACGGCTGGATATGCAACTGGGGTTAGTTCACCAGGATTAGTTACGCCCTATAGCCGGTAGCTGAACTAACCCCGTTACGAAACCATGGGAATTGGGACCACTGACCCCAGCTCGCTGTGGGGGTGCAGATCCAGCCGTACGAATATCACTAACCACTATGAACATTTGGCCCAATCATATCCCAAAAAGCTTAAAAAAACAAAGTTCATAGCTGTAATCCACCCAGTAGTTGTTTAACTATCATTATTGATTATTATCCCCTACTATTGACCACTAATGAATCCTTCAAAAGCCAACTTCATAGCTGTAATCCACCAAGCTATGATTTATAATAAGGATTTTCTATGGTTAACTATGGTTAACTATGGTTAATTGGTTCAGTACAAGGCGGGCCCCCCTGGTTAATAAGTTGATTCATAAGCCATTTAACTATAGTTATATCTACCATAACTGGTAGTTACCCTAGTTATAAGCCAACTTAGCTAACTAAGGGGGCCACCTTGTAACCCATTATTGACCCATTATTAACCACTATTGACCATAGTGCTGGTTGAGTTGATGGCTACTCATGCTCGTTGATCGTTCATAACCAGGGGGGCCCACCTTGTAACTATGGTTAATTGGTTCAGTAGGGACCCCCTCACCCGGCCGTGGCTGACTCGACCCTCAGGTCTGCGACGCCGACTTTTCGGATCCCGTGTGGCTCCTTGCGGCGCGGCGCGACTTGGACCACTACGAGGCACGGTGGGAGCCAGGAGCGGCCCCCAGGCCGTTCACCAAATGGTGGTGCTATGGTTGGTCATTTTGGGGGTTTGATGGTCGATTTATGGTGGTTTTATGGTGGTTTATGTTGGTTTTTGATGGTTTATGTTGATTTTTAGTGGTTTTGTTGAATATGACTTGTTGATGTGTGCTGAATATGGTTGGGGGCACTGTTTTCCAGATTCCACACCTTGTTTTATGATCATCATTAAGCATAATCAACCGTCATTACCCACCACTTTGTTGTTTATCATCCTCTTACCCAACCATCATGATCAATCATGATCAACAATGATGAACCGCCCTTCCTAGTCACCAAAAACCATGGGGATCCCCTGAGCATTTCTCAACCATGCTTAACCGCGTAGAATCATAGAATCACCATGACCCACTCACCCTTGGCAACAAAAAAACACTATGATTATCTATGGTAATCTCTACAGCCATGGTAGCTAAACATAGATTCACCACGTTTAACCGTTTAGATGACCATAGATTTTTGGCATAGAACCCATGGGTCAACAATCAACTACTTAGCTATCCGACCCATGGTGAACCACCCTTCTTCGCCACAAAATCCCCATGAGATGATCCATGGCAGTGCCACAGCTCGGAGGTGGCTTTGGAGTTCTACATCTCCTCGGCCTCGCGCGACGAAGCTCTGCTCGTGTCGCGGCTCTGTTCGTCGAAGCGGCTGATCCTCGTGGCGTCGCCCACGTACTTCCGATCCTTCGAACCGGTGCTGCAGAGCTTGAAGACGTGGGATGCGGTGCCTTGGAGATGTGGGGAGGGGGTGGGGATGGTTGGGCGGGGTGGGGATGGTTGGTTGGGTTGGTTGGGATGGGATTGGTTGAAAAGATCATTACTGTAGCTGATTCAACCCAGAGTAGTAGGATTCCGTGTCATAGCAAACTCATCGAGAAACTGGCGGTTGGGAGGGAGCTGGAGCCAGGAGCCAGGGGTACCCAGTGTTAGCTCTTTAAAGGCCCTTGAAACAGAGAGTGATTGGAGACGCCAGGAGGGATTGAACCAAATGCTAGGGTGAATAGATGAGTAGCTGATTAATGTTGGTTTCTGATTAGTATCTACCTGTTGGTTTCATCTATTTTCATTACTTTAGGGGGGGTTACACTAATCAGAAACCAACATTATGGTTGATTGATCAAACGAGACTCAATTGACAATCACTGTGATTAGGTGAATGGTTGGTGGTGGGTTGGATATCATGGTGATTCACGAGGTCATTTACCACATTTAGCCATTGTTGACCATCATCAAGCATGAGGAAGCAGAATGAAGCAGCATCAATCAGGACCCAGCCACCATTCATCATGAATCAGACATGTTTTTACATGATTGTCCATTGTTGACCAACATTAGCCATCAACATTCGCCATCATGTGCCAGCATCATTTTCTAAGCATTTTGCTTGCCATTGGTCTACCATCATACCTAGCCAATATCAACCAGCGCCGAACATTAGTGAAGCATGATGAAACATCATTAATCAATCAATATCCAATCATCATCAACCAGCATTCCTCAGCACTTCACCACCCGTCCCAACTATGACATCCCCAGTTGCAAGTTCCTTCACAATGGTGGTTTCTCAAAATAGGGATCCCTTCAAAAATGGTTGGCCCAATTTTGCCAAATCACTTAATGTACATAGTCATCTCTAACTGGTACCCAGCTGTCAATTCTGGTGTTCTTCACCCAATGGCTGGGTCCTTGCCCCTCCTTGTAGCAGGCAGGGTCCCCTCCCAACGCCATCCCACTTAACCATCATTCACCATCATAAACCCTTAGTTTACCATCGTTCACCCCTAGTATTGCTAAAGCAGTAAATCAGCTAAACATCATAACTAGCGAAAAAAGTCATCCCTCGTAACCAGCACGCTTCACCATCGCCATCACCCGTCTTGGCTAAGCGTGGGCGCTCCCGCATAGCGAACAATTCACCCACTAGGCTTAGTTCAGCTACCAGGCTTCAACTTACCATGGCTTCACCCCCAACGATCCCAGCCGTGTCTCCCAGGTAGGTTTGCCCTTCCACAAGGAACTCGTGGACTGCGAAGGGGTCGAGCGTCTGGGGATGGTCCTGGACCGGCAGGTGCAGCGCAGCTTGATCTTCGGGGACGCCAACCATGTGCCCTGGTGCAACGCAACGTCAGGGGGGGCAGGTGTGGAGCTAGGATGGTGTCCAGGGAGGGGTGGGTGGGGGGGCGGACTGTTGGGTCATTGGTTCAGTAATTGATGGTTTATTGATGGATTTTATTGATGGATGTTGTTGATGGTTCAAGTGAATGATGATTGGTCCCCAACAGATCGCCAGAAATTGATGGCTGGTGGCCAGTAATTAATTAATCGATGGCGGGGAGTGGCATGTGGCGTATATTGATGGTTTGAGAACGGTCAACCCATTTAGTGGTCGTCCAGAATCATATCATTAGCCTCCTTAACAATATCATCAGTCATGATTACGCATTCAAACATCGACCATCAGTTCGCCATCAATTCATCCCAAGTTCACCATTTTAGCCAACAATTCACTGGGTGGATTACAGCTATGAACTTCGCTTTTTTGCTTTTGTGGGATATGATTGATTTATCATATTGAAGGTAGACTTTTAGCGATCTAATTCAGCCACCAAGCCCATTATTAACCATTATTACCTATGACTAATGGATCTAACCCCTATCAATCCCTTAGAAATCACCAACTTAACCAGTCCATGACCAACAAAGTTCCCCCTGTTGCTGGCTCGTCATGGCCGGTTCAGCGCGGAGCTGCGCGGCACTTGAGGTGCCAGCGGATGAAGGCCTGTCGGTGGATCAGCACTGGATTCGTGATGGGGAAGGATCGTTATAAGTTATAGGTGGTTAGTATAAGTTATAGGTGGTTAGTGATTCGTGATAGGTGGATAAGTTATAGGCGAGTAATGGTTGTTATCAAACAATGGGGAATTCATGATTGTATTTCATGGTTACAGATCATGGTTGCATTTCATGGCTATCCCTTAACGTGATCCATGGGGGTTCTATCAAAGAATCCCTTCATGATGGGGAATTGATGGGATGGTGCTGGTTTTTGATGGGATGTTCATGGTTTTTGATGAGATGGTGATGATTGTTGATGCTGACGGTGAACTGGATGGTGCTTTGACATTTTGCTTCTTTTCCCACTTGTAATTCTTAACACATGCTTGGTTGATTCGCTCATTTTTAAAAAAAATGGAGATGGTGAAGCACTCACGAACCAACAAATCACTGGTTGAAGCTGGTGCTTTGATGTTTGTTTCCCCAAATGGCTGTGGGTCAGTTCACCCTTAGTCCCCCTGGTTCCCCATCATTAACCAGCAAGTTTTCCCTATAAAATGGTTGGTTAGTATCCCCCATGAAATTGTTGGTCAACTGCTTGACCCATAGCCATGTAGTTGGTATATATCCCCTACAATTGTGAGTTATCATCCCCTATTACTAACCATTAACCATTGGTTGGTTGGTCAACTGCTTGACCCAAATTTGTGAACCCCAAACCTGCCAGCTCCACCACGACCCCAGGCTGCACCTCGGCAGGCGACCTGGACGACGTAGTGCTGGCAGACTTGCAGAAGGCCACGTCCTCCAAGGCGGCTTCCACGGCGGGGCAGTACCAGGTCCTTGGCACGGCGGATGCCTTGGGCTTGGCCCAGCCGCTACGTGGGGGCAAAGCGAAAACGGAGGTGAAGATGGAGGGAGAAGTGGCTCGGCTGGTGGGGAGGGAGGAGCTGTGCCAGGATTTTGTTCGATTTTTTTTTTTTTTCGATTTGTTTTTTTTCGTTTTGTTTTTTCGTTTTTTCGAAAAAAACAATGGTTAGCTCCTCCCGCAATGGAGGCCAGGAGTTACCCTTCGTTCACCCTTCACGCGTTTTTGGCAAGGTGGCTGATACTAGAATTGCTGGCTGAGCTGAAAGATGGGAGGTGGCATACTCACCTTGTGGCAATGTTGCTGAAACGCTGAGAGACGGATATGATAGTAGCGTCATGTCAGCAATGTTAAATACTAGCATTCCGGATGTGCAGTGCTCACGGTTTGAAGGTGGTGAGAGTATTTGACTTGTCATAGAGGGATTTGAAGAACCAATTCTGGCTACAATCATGAGCTAGCGGGTCCGAATTGAACAACCATGGCATAGTTTACTAGTGGGATGCGGTGAACCACTAGTCGTTGACTATTAGTCCATATTGATCCCAATTCTGGCTGGTCATTATGACCAGGTTTGCCGTTCATCATATAGTTCACTGGTGCAATGGGTACAATGGAATGGCATCTTGCGCGGCACATCGCGTGTTTGTGCAGCTGTGTCACCTACCGTCAAAGGTTCATAGTGGTTCAGTGTGGTACAGCAAAATATTTTCTGTGGTTCAGTGTGGTTAATCATGGTTAATGATATACGGGATGAACTATTTCTAGGTTTTTTTAGGTATTTTTATAACCATTCATCATGGTCAATACGAGGGGATGAGAACTAACAACAGTGGTTACAGAACTACTTCCCAAAAATGGCTGTTTCTCAAAACAGGGGTACCCCCCAAATTATCCATTGTCAACGATTTCAAGTACTATACCAACCATAACTTTGGGCTCCCGCATTTAAACAACACCGAATATAACAACAACTCTAGACCTAATTTAATTGCTTTACAGGGAACTTCCTGACTTTGGAATTTTTACAATCTTTTGGGCGGGATCAAAACTGGGCCGAACCGGATGCGGATAGCTGGGGCAGAATATCTCCATGTACCTCGAGCCGAAGCCTTCTGAAAACAAAAGGCGATCCCCCATTCCCAGCCACGCCTTTAAACCTTTCTCAAGGGTGGTTGATGATGGTTCACCGGAACAGCTAATCGGGCTGATTATGGGTGGGTTATACCAGCGGGATCACCCGCTGGACCCCGATGGCCTCTAGGCTTTATTGGATCTGACTTGGCAAAGCCAGGGTACTTTCTTGTGCAAAAATCGCTGTCGGAATCTTGACATCTCAAGCTGCGCTGCGTTTGGGCTGACCATGGATACTGTGACGAGCATGACTCTTTGGTGGTTTAAACCATGTTTTTATTCTTGCGTTTCATTGTATTGGGGATAGTTGATTAATTCATCAACTAATATTTTTCAGAAGGGGATGGGCTTTAACCAACCTGATAAGATTGGTGCTATTTTGCAGGTAGCACCTTGATTGTAACCTGCAAGAGCTTTAGCTAGCTTGCTGAAGATGGACTGGGGTGGACTGGTTGCTCGAAGTTCGTTCCAAATTGAGCTCGTGCAGATTTGTTGTGCTTGAATCGTCTTTGACTACCCACGTTCTTGCAACGAGCAATTTCCTTGTGAAGAGTTTTCACCACTAGGTCCATCCACGGGGTTCACTTGGGCAGGAACAATTTTGTGAAATGCAGCAGTGACCGCCCTCGCTGCTAGAATTACAGGGTCAAGAAGAACTGCTTCATTCAACTGCTGAGCAGGTGGATTCTAATCGTGGGAACTTCAACTGTAGCGCAGCTAAAGATTTTTCAAGCGTCGTTTCAATGACGAAGGTTCAAGTGATCAGAGATGGCAGTGGGTCAGTTCACCCTTAGTCCCCCTGGTTCCCCTACCATTAGCCATTGTTTTCCTTTATCATTGGTTGGCTATTATTCTCCACTATCAGTTGGTTAATATTGACCCAAAGCCACCTGATGAATGACTGGAGTTGAACCTCATAAACACCGGACTGAAGCCTCAACATGCATTTGCATGTCAAGCACAATGACTGAGTGAGGGATTTTCGGTTTTCCTCAGGCACTGGGTGGGGCCCCCAATCGTTAGCTAAGTTGGTGAACATAACTAAGGGTTAATAGCTGGGTACCTACCAGTTCTGGTAGATATAACTATAGTCGAATGGCGAATCTTAAGCAATTTATCACCTTTTGGGGCCCCACCTTGTACTATTGACATTGATCAATTGACATCATAATTGACTGGGATTGCCCAACGTATTGTTATCGTCCCCAACCAGGGATTCTGCTTATCTAGTTGGTGATTATCAATTAAGACTCCCCAAGACCCTTGCTGGTTCGAGGTTTTAAACATGTTATTTTCACTGGTGATTTTTAACAAATGCTTGGTTGACTAATATTTTTCATAGGGGTGGTTCAACCACCAACCAGCTTCACCAATGAGACTGGCAGTGCATCCCCCAAGACACCAACAGCCACTCCTTTCGCTGCGCGAAGTCAGCCTTCAAGGCATCAAATTTCAGTGGTTGCAGCGGAAGAAGATGCCGATGGGAACGGTGCCTTCGGTGGCCATCGACAACCAGCAAACCACGGCTGATGTGTGGTTCTTGTGGTGGGTAAGAACCAGAAATAGCCATGTAATACAAGGTGGGCCCCCCAAACCTTGCCTAAGTTGGGTTATATCAGGGTCCGAGGAATGGTACATTAAGCGCAGAATGGTTTATTTGATAAGCACTTTGTGATGGATGGCCAAGTCATGAGAAGCCAACTGCTGGTAGATATAACCAATTTTGGCAATAGTGACTCATCACCCACTAATAAGTATTAGCTATATCTACTAGTAGTTGGTCTCTACTAATACACTTGAAGAGATAACCAACTACTGGTAGAGATACCCAATGCTCATACAAATGATCTAATGGCTGATGTCAAAAGTATTGGCTCAGCAGGATTGCTAAAGTAGTAAGGGGCTGTTGCTGGTGAAGTCTTCACTGAGGAAGCTCAAAACCTTGATGCATGCATGATCTTTGTTTTTTTTACAATTATGTTGTTATTTTGTGTTGTTTTATTCCTTTACGAGATTCATAGTAGCAATAAGCGTTTGTATGGTAGACATGGTATCAAACAAAGCATTGAATTCTAGTACAAATGGTAGTACACCATTTGTTTGGTTCATCACAAGCATTTAAGCAGTAGCCACTGTTGGTTGATTAACGTGGATCTTCTGCAAGAGTTCGATGATCTTGGATGTGCAGCGCTCACTGACAGTTTATGTGAAGGCAAACCCAGCGTGGTGAACGCACCAGTTACCGACTCGCAGTGGGGATGAACGTCCAAGTTCCACAGAGCAGCCTACTGGATGGCATTTTTTTGTTGATTTGCTCAATCTGATACTGTATCAATCGTGAGGGTCCCAAAATGGAAAAGGAGAATTGAATCATGCACTCCCAGCTGTACTTGTGAGCAAAGGAGTAACTGTGAAAAAACAGACTGCTCAATCTGAAAGACGTTATGACATAATGTAGCAGAATGGCCAGAGTAGATGGTGGAATCCATAGCCAGAGTTCAGTCGTCCCACAAATTTATCCCCCAATCATTGATACCCGTCACCGCGATACCCAACATATATCTTCCCATCGATCTCAAGATGCAACCTGAATGATGATTACAACCTTGGCATATTAAGCATCCATATCATTAACGTATCAGCATATTGGTATCAAACTAATGGATCAACCTCAATACTGGGTGGATTACAGCTATGAACTTAGTTCTTTTAATGTTTGGGATATGATTGATTTACCATATATAATCCATGTAATCACTAAAACTTTTTAGTGATTACAGCTATGAACTTAGCTTTTTGGGGGATCGATTTGCCATTTTTTGCCACTAAAGCCCTTCGACTTTTAGCAAGGGATCTAGTTCAGCCACCACGAAGCTGGGTACCTTTGTATCGTTGGTGATTCTCCCCTACAATCAGCCTATTATCAGCACCCGTGGCGGACCTACACCCTGGCTTCACCCGTCAACCCCTTCAAGGTGATCCCCTAGAACTCGATAGAAATCGATGCTGGTTGCCACAAAAATGGCTGGTTTATTACTTTAAATGGCTTACAAGCCCTTCTCAATGTTTGATGGTGGTTATGAACCTTTCAATGAACCACATGGGTGTTTCTCAAAATGGGGGACTCCCAAATCATCCAAAAGAAACCCATTTATGTAACAATAAACCATCCATAACTTTGGGGTAATTGCCCACACCGGCTTGAGAAACACCGACGTGATTCTTTTTTGATTATTGGCTAGTATGACTATGATTAATAACATTTGCTATATTAATATTACATGTATTGATAACATTATCAACCCTTTATGAACATTTGGTTGTTAAGCACAGATGGATACCCTAATGATATGCTAATGCAACGTTTCAATACCTAAACGAACCATGATAACATGTGATAACCATAGTCTTGATAACCATAGTCAACCATCGAAAAAACATGCAACCATGGGGGTCACTAACCACCTGCATGATGGAGGGATGCAGGTCCACAGATTTCGCCAGCACAGGTCCACGCTTGGTGGAGCCCAACGCCTCCGTCACAGTGAAGGTCACCGATGAGATCGTCACACACACCGGGGCCCGTGAGTTGCTTGGCGTCAAGGATGGTGGATGGGTGAGCCCAGTTGCAACGGCGCGACTGGTGACATGGTGACTTCGGTGGTTGACCTTGCACTGGATGGATTACAAAAAAGAAAACCCGGTGAATTACTAGTAGCTGGGTGGATTACAGCTGCGAACTTAGCTTTTTAATGATTGATTCTTGGTTGATAGTGGGGAATAACAAGCAATAATAATGGTTAAACAACTACTGGGTGGATTACAGCTACGAACTTTGCTTGGACTACCTTTTTTGGGATATGATTGATTTGCCTATAACCACTAAAAGATTAAGTTTCAGCAAGGGATCTAAAAGTCAGCAAGGTCAAGTAGTTGTGACTTCGGTGACTTGGGTGACTACTTGCAGTCAAAACTAGTTGGCTTCTAGTAAAGTTCTTAAGTTATCCATTGAACCATATTGAACAAGCTGTAACAAGCTAGTTGTATCTCTACAAGGTGGGCCCCCCTGGTTATAAGTTGATTAATAAGCCATTTAACTATGGTTATATCTTCCATAACTGGTAGTTACCCTAGTTATAACCCAAGTTAGCTAACGTTTAGGGGGCCCACTTTGTACCATAATTGGTAGGCTGGCGGTGTTCAGAATTTGCCAACTGGGAAGGCGAGTCATCGGGAATTTGCAGGCGAGGGATCTGGATCATTTTTCTCGAAGGTGCAGAGCTTTGGAGTTGCAAAGCTCAATGCCTTGATGGAATACAAATCTGGATGGCTTATACCCACGAATTCTTAGGTTTTTAGTGTTTTTGGGATATGATTGATTTACCATATAACCACTAAAAATGCATATTTTGAGCAAGGGATCTATAAGCCACCAAGAAATACAAACAAATACAACATGTGCCCCCCTGGTTATAAGTTGATTTGTAGGCCATTTAACTATAGTTATAACCCAAGTTAGCTAACTAAAGGGGCCCACCTTGTACATTCTGGTAGATTAAGCTGGAAATTAGCTATTGCCAGGTTGGGTTACCAGCGGGTAACGCAAAGCAGCAAGGATAATGATGATAAATGCTGGTTATATGAGCAAACTTGGGGAATCGGAAATCTCACGCACAATAATCAATCCTCAAGAACAATCTTGGTCCCGCCTTGTACATACTTTTTGGGTCAATAGCCAACCAGAAGATAATATCAAGTATGTTGCGTACCACTGAGCAATTGCAACAAGAGTATATACAACATGCGAGTGGGAGATTGATCAACCCCGTATAGTTGCTGGTAAATCAGCTATTGATCAAATGGTCCCCCAATCGTTGGCTAAATTGGGCAAAAACTGGAGTAACTACCAGGTATGATCATCTGTATGCTGATTGTAGATCATACAGGCACCTGTGAACTGAAAAATCATCAAGACACTGATTCAGGTCAGAGCAGGGCTGCATATTCCCAGTTCAATTCCAAGTGTAACTGGTTTTGTCCACGAATGATGGTACCTACTGACCATCCAAGTTCAGTTCACCATTTCAAATAGGCAAAACCACCCGTAACTTCGGGGTACGCCATAGCCTCAGGTTGCGCTTTCGCATCTCTGCGATGGCAGGGACGGTGTACCAACTGCGGCAAGATATCGGCAATGCCATCAAGCACCCCAACGGCAAATTGGCCAAGTCCACTACGTGGGACACGAGCCAATTGGAGGCGCGACCACCGTGGGTTTCATGGTTCTCATCCTGGTGGCGAAGCGTAGCCAACCGATGGTTGCCATGGGCCCTCGAAATCCTCAAAAAGGTGGGGTGCTTACCCTCCAAAAGATGGCTGTGGGTCAAAACCCTGTACCCCTGGTTGCCCTATCATTAACCCTTGTGTTCCCTATTATTGCTGGTTATTATTCCCTATTATTGTTGGTTAATATTGACCCATGGCCAGATGAGTTATAACCTGTAAAAGGAACGTTTTTGAAGATGTTGAAAGTTGCCTCGGGCCAGGTGGCTACACCGGTTGCGCATGGCTTGAGGGTGCTGGTGGATTTTAATCAGTCTTGGGTCATTAGATGGCCGACGGACAGTGGACAAGACCCATGGCTGCTGGTAGTTTGGTTGGTGGTTTGACTGACTTTCTTAGTTTTCTCCAGTAACTATGAACAAATTGTTGGTTCAACCACCAGCCAGAAAAGCTGGTTGGCCCCTTACAGCAAATCCAGCCAGAAAAGAAACGAGAACTGGGAGAACCACAAGCTTCTATTGTGAACCATGATTCAACATTGATCATTGCTGACCATCAAGCATCAGCGTCCACTACCAGTAGGAGTAGGTTATGATGTTGGAACAAATGGTTGATCGCGGAGATTCTATGGAAACACTATGAAAATTCAATGAAAATATGAACCCCTGTTGCACTGCCTGGGTCATAATGCTACTGGATCACCCTACAGAGTGGTACCCCCTGAGTGACATAGATTCATTGGTCGCCTATCAGCCACCATTCAGTATAGTTTTGTTTTCTATACCTGGTAGTTACCCAAACGTGGACTAACCTTAACTAACTGAGGGTTACCACTCTGTATCACCCCAGGAAGCTATAAATATATAGATACTTATATCTTCAAATCCATACAAGGTGGGCCCCCCTGTTTGCAAGTGGATTAACCAGCAATTTAAGTATCGTTATATCTACCATAGCTGGTAGTCACCCTAGTTATAACCCAAGTTAGCTAACTAAGGGGGCCCACCTTGTAGTTGTTTAACCATTGTTGTGACCCCTGGTTCACCATCATTAACTCCCCATCATTAACCATTGTTTTCCCTTTAGGTTGTTGGTTATTCTCCACCATGAAATTGGCTGATTAAGACCCAACTCGCCATACCTACCCTATCCAAAGCTGGTAGTTACCCTAGTCATAAGCCAAGTTAGCTAACTAAGGGGGCCCACCTTGTAGCTGCTCGTTACCTCAACTACCACAAGTAAGGCCAGGCCCTTGGAGGGTGCCACTACCCCACGTTGCTTGGCACATGACTTGCCCTCGCGAGGCGGCGGAGCATGCGCTGAAGTGCCGCGTGGCTCTCATCCAGGGTCCACCGGGCACCGGTAAGACCTTCATCGGGTGCAGCTGGGCGGCAGGGAGCCACTGGTTCCTGGATGTGGGGTTATGAACCAGTTGGTTGTTAGTTGGAACTAGTTGAGCTAATTAGTTGATAATAGAATGTTGATCCTAATAAGAACCAACTATGATCATTTAGAACTAGTGATCATTTTGAAACTAGTTGGTTTTCAGTGGCTCATCATGTTCAAAATGATCAGAAGTTGGGCTGGAGTGATCCACAGGTTCGGGTTGATGATAGAGTGTTTTTGACTGGGTGGATACATTTTGATTAATTATATCTAATGTCCGTATTGAACCATATGGCTTATGATATCCACCAACCACAAAAGCCATTCAAGTTTTCTTTTAGTCTGGGGATCTGAGAGTCTGCAGTAAGCAACTATGATCTGGACCATCCACTTACCCTACGGAAAACTAACATGGTTGGCTGGAAAATCCTTGCCATTTTGTTTGAAAAAACCCTGGGAAAACATCCATTGAAATACCAGATTTTCCGGCCAGCCATGTGGATGTGGGTCAGTTCACCCCGTACCCCCGGTTCCCCATCATCAACCATTATTTTGCCTTGGTTACTGTTGGTTATCAACCCACCAGAAATTGGTTGGTCAATATTGACCCATTGCCATGTTAGTTTACCACTGATTAACCATCAGTAACCATCATTAACCATCATTAACCATCATCAACCATCATCAACCCTACCATTAACCATCATTAACCATCATTAACCATCATTAACCATCATTAACCATCATAACCATCATTTTAACCATCATTAACCATCATTAACCATCATTTTAACCATCATTTTAACCATCATTTTAACCGTCACAACCATCATCAGTTTACCATGACGGGTAACACCTCTGCTCCCCAGGCAAGCTGCTGCAGATGTTTCTTCCCGAGTCGAGGGTGCTGGTGCTCACCTACAAGAATCACGTGCCTGGGCGTGGCGGGCGAAGCGGCACTGGTACCCCGATGGCTGATGACGGGTGATACAAGGTGGGCCCCCCGGTAGGTATATGTTGGCTTATAACCCCTAATCTAACCATTAACCTATCCATAGAAACTATTAGTTAAGTTAATGATAATAGTTGATAACTAATAGCTAATAGTTGACTAATCTATAACTTTATGGTTAACACAAGTTAAAGCTAATAATCTAACCATTAATCTAACCATAGCATCATTGATGCTGTTATTGTTAGAACTAACCATAGTTAGTTACCACAGTTAGTCAATAACCATAGGTGAACCATTAATCTAACCATAGTTCCATGATATTTAGCATAGTTAGATAATACTGGTTGGTGGTTTCAAACTTTTTTCATTTTCTCTAGTAGTTATTTTGAAAATATTTGGTTGACTAATATTTTTTCAAAGGGGTTGAAACCACCAACCAGTATAAGTTGTGTTGTGACCCCTATAACTGGTAGTCAACCCAAGTCAAATTAGCTATAAACCAAGCTATAAGTTTTTTTGGGCACACCTTGTAGTTGATGATCCCTCGTACAACTTGATGGCGGTGGAAGAATGGTTCTCAATGATGATTAGATATAGTCAAGTCATATGGTTCATGAGAATGATATAGGTTGATAATGGTTCACGATGATTGCGGATAATGG
This sequence comes from Symbiodinium kawagutii, assembly GCA_009767595.1. Classification (NCBI taxonomy): domain Eukaryota; class Dinophyceae; order Suessiales; family Symbiodiniaceae; genus Symbiodinium; species Symbiodinium kawagutii. Next base: position 223,690 of record VSDK01009735.1, read on the forward strand.
TTCATTGGCATCATGCTAATGCTGTGATAAATCTGTGACAGAAGTGGGATGGATCCGGCCTGGCTATCCAGGGCGCTGGACATGTTGACCTAGAAACACACCTATAGGCCTATAGGAATGCGAACCACCGGAACATGGACAGCAGCTTGTTGCCGCTGGTCATGTTATTGCGGTGTTTGTTGTCACCATTTTTACATAAGCATTAATTAAACATTAACGAACCATCACGTAACCAATCAACCATCAATTAGCTAATTCACCATTGATGAACGAATCAACCATTTGTTGGCTAATCGACCATTATAAACGTTTAATCTAAGCATTACCTAGCTATTGTTATCTAAACATTGTGAACTATTTATTTTGCCTATTGTTATCTAAACATTGTGAACTATTTACTTTTAATCATAGTGTCAACTAGTATTGTTTAATGCCATTGAAAAACTAGTTCTAACCATTGGGTTTATTCTAAACCATTATTATAAACTCTAACCCATAGTCAACCATAGTAAACGATGAAGTCTAACCCCCCTTATTGTTATTGATTCTCCCCAATAGATCCCTATTAACCACTACAATCCCCTATTAACCACCAATAACAATAACAGTCAACTAACCATTAACTCTAATCATTATTATTAACTAACCATTAATCCAACCATAGTATCATCGATACTATTATTGTTAGAACTAACTATTATTAGTTTCCATAGTTAGTTAATACCATACTTGAAGTATTAATCTAACCATAGTTACATGATATGGCTGTTTCTCAAAATAGGGGTACCCCCAAATCATCCAGTATTAGTCATTTATAGTAATAAACCAATCATTTTTTGGGTCCCCTATTTTGAGAAACCACCATATTTATCATGGTTCCCCTGGTTCCCCTATCATTAACCATTGTTTTCCCTTATTATTCCTGGTCATTATCCTTTATTATTGGTTGGTTAATATTTATTTTGGCTACTTAATAGTTCTATTAACGAACCATTGTTATTCGATCCATTACCCTGGCGCATGTAGCACCCGCCAAGGCCTTGGATGACTTCTTGGAGCACTGCATCGAAGCAGGCTATCAGGAGGACAGCGAGCCCGGCCATGGTTGTTGGGACGGCTGCCCTTGAAAGAACCATCGTGGTTGCTATTGATGGTTATGAATGGCCATTGTTGGCTATTAATGGCTATGAATGGCTATTAATCGTTATTCATGGTTTTTAATGGTTTTGGAGGGTTATTGATGACTACTAATGGCTGTTAATGGCTATTAATCGTTTTTTTTTATGGTTATTAATGGTTATGAATGTTTATTGATGGCTATTAATGGCTATTAACCGTTATTTATAGTTATTAATGGTTTTGAATGGCTATTGTTGGCTATTAATGGCTATTAATGGCTATTAATGGCTATTAATCGTGTTTTTTATGGTTATTAATGGTTATGAATGTTTATTGATGGCTATTAATAGCTATTAATCGTTATCTATAGTTATTAATGGTTTTGAATGGCTATTGTTGGCTATTAATGGCTATTAATGACTATTAATGGCTATTAATTTATCGTTATTCCTGGTTATTGATGGTTATGAAAAGCTATTGATGGCGATTAATGGCTATTAATGGCTATTAACCGTTATTCATGGTTATTCATGGTTTTGGATGGTTATTGATGACTATTGATGGCCATTAATGGCTATCAATGGTTATCAACCGTTTCAATGACTATTAATGGTTTTGAATGGCTATTGTTGGCTATTAATGGCTATTAATGGCCATGAATGGCTATTAATGGAAATGAATGGCTATTCATGACTATTTATGGTTATTAATGTTCATCTATGGTTATTAATGGTTTTGAGTTGGCCGTTAATAGCTAACCAAGGTGGTTATCCATGGCATTGAAATGCTTTGAATGGTTAATCATGGTGGTTACATACGGTGATTAGTGATTTTGAATGATACTGAATGAGCGATGCTTATCAACGGCTCATTTTTATCAACCATCAATTTATGCTCATTATTGATAGCGGTTATTGATCAACGAACTACGGCTAATAAGGGTTAACCACCATGAGTTTAAGTAAAAACGATGAGGGAGAATGAGCAACATCCAGGGATGGGTTATGATGGTTGATGATTGATGTTTATGGAATGATTAATATTATAGTCAAGATGTCAAATCAAATCATTGGGGTACTTATGAAGCATCATAGCTAGATGCTGGTATGTTACCTCGACCAATATAGCGATCACTCACCCAAATTGACATAGTGTGTGATTGATTGATCACTTACTGACCTTTCTTCACGACCATTTCCATCACTCACAGGGGCTGATTGGCTGGACTTGTCAGTTCAAATTCACTAGCCATCACATTGATAGTGGTAGCCCCCCCCCGTTTGTTAACTTCGGTTAGAGCCCTAGGGCAATTACAATTTACAATAAATATAGCAGTACTGGATGATGGGTTGTAAATCAATTGATAACGTTTTGGGGCACTTCTCTATATATAACCATTTCTGTTACCTAACCTTTGGCCATTATAAACCACGGTTAACTAACCATCATGAACCAAATTGTAGCCATCATTGATCATTTCGTGAACGACAATGATTCTTAATTAAGCGTATTTCATGCACCAAGTTTAAACTTGCTGCACAACCACTGCATGCCTTGTATTGTCCTTTAGTTGACCAGTTCAATGATCTATTACTGCAACTAACCGATCCTGGCCGAATCATCATTTCATGGTCAATTGACCAAATCCATGGGCATTACATGGCCAAAAAGGTTAGTTGTACTACTTGATCACTCTTAATTTCGCATATGTTGGTCTTGAAACTTTGGAAATGGCCCAATCATCCCCTATATAGCCCAATCCTAAGCGTGAAATAACTATTGACTAACCACTAGCTGACGATATCAAATGGCCATTAGCATTTATTTTAGTGATCAATGAATTGACCATCATAAACTTAACATTCTCTAGCTGTTCCTGGTCTTCAATTATTGAGTTGCGTAAAGTCATTGATCCATGCCCAGAAAACTTACAAACAATGACCATCCACTAACCATCAGGTAACCTTCATGCAAAGTCATTGATTGATGCGCTGCCAACCTGGCAGAATTCAGGAGGTGGCGCGCATCGGTGGTCGCAGCACGACCGACTGCCAAGAGCTTTTGTCCTGCAACCTGAGGATGGCGCTGCTGCTTGCGGGTGGCTGTGGTGAATGGTGGTGAATGGTGGTTGGGAAGGAGCTAAGGGACCACGGGTAGCGCCTTGGAAAGGGCTGGGGAAGCTCAGGAGCTACCAGGATTGTTCAAACCAGATGCTAGTAATGACGCTAAATGGTGATTAAACAGCCATTCCACAATGGCTAAACAATGGCTAAACAATGATCAAGTAATGGTTTATGATGCTTAAATCATAACTAATAATGGTGAATGCCGTCGAATATGGGTTAAGCAATGGGTCTACACTGGTGAAACACCGCTTGCGCCTCGAATAGATGTTAAGGAGCTCATGATTGAGCCTCTACAAAGGCGTTAATGGTGGCTATGGGCCATCGGAACCAGCGTTGGATCACACCCGCCTGAGAGGTCAAATCTACATGGTTGGAGCGCTGTGTGAGTGTTGGTTCCGACCTCCCTGTAGAGAATTAATCAGCAAAAACAACCAGTGGTTAACTAGCTGGTTAATGGTTAATAATAGGGGCTAAC
>VSDK01009736.1:0-22000 GCA_009767595.1 Symbiodinium kawagutii
CACTGAATCTGACAGTGAGCCCAGATCGCCTCGGGTTTGAAGAAGCCAAAGAAATCTCTGGCGGGTTGAGAATATATATGCACACCAAATCACACCAACATAGACTTGATTGGACAAACACCGTGGCACCGCTGAAATCCGCTTGTGGAAAATAAAATATATGCATGTCTTCACGGGTTACGCTTGAAGATCGCGGCCGAGTCACATATCAGCTCAAAGGGTTGTTGCAATTCTTTGAGTCGCCAGGTTTCGAAAAGGCACCAGATGCGCTTGAACGGGTTCACACTTTCATCTAGCACCTCTGAGTCCACAGAAATGGCTCAAGGCCACGGGTTGCCACAGCAGCAAAAGACATCAAAGGACTTGCGCCAGCAGTGCCCCAGGGGAAAATCATGGATCAGCCGAAACAGAAATGATACGAGCGCATTGGTGGCACAAAAAACTCTTGATTGATTTTTCACCAAACTTTTTGATGAAATGGACTCCGCGGCACCATCACTGCACCACCTGCTGCTTGCGCCAATGCTGCATTGAAAGGCCCCTGCATAGGCTTCTCGCCCACTTCGTCCGCCACGGCGTGCTGGTTGAGTGCAAAAAGACCTCATGGCCAGGCGAGCCGCGGCTGGAGGGAGAGCAATCCTGGAATATCAATTTGGACCATCCCCAGTCTATAAATGATTTGAATATTGACGGCTGGGATATTCATCAAATGCTCCAGCATGGCTATAACTCGATCTTCATCCCTGCTGAGGCACAGATCCAGCACACCACAGACTGCGGATGCTGAGCGAAGTTGAGAAAACGCTTCCTGGCCCACAGTTGGAGCGCCAAAAGGGTACTGCCTCAAATCAAGTGTTGATCAAGCCAACTGACATCAACTGATGAACATTCACATACATTCACATCTTCCTGCCGGAAGGTCTTAGAAATCACAAATGCAAGTTTTTCAGAATAGTTGCCCCGCAAGATTTGGCCGAAAGGAAAATAGTTGAAGCTGAGTTGCTATAGAGGTGGCCCCAGAAATGCGAAACAAAGATGTGCACCAAGAGCCCATGAGGGTTAGCAGCTCAGAAAAAGAAGATTGCCTCAAATCGGAGGGCAAGAGCACTGACATCTATTGGCATCACAGCAATAAAACAACCAACACTTATACCCAGAATATTTCACATAGTATTCACAGCCAACAGCATCCAACGGCTGTGAAGTAAGTGCAGAAAAATCAGAAACTAAATGAACTCACTGTAGAGATATCAGAAAATAAAAGAACTCACAGAGAGACATTTTTGAATTCAACGCATCAACTCCGATAAATCAGGGTCAGTGCTGCAGTGAGAATATATGATCACATCCAAGTTTCAGGACTGCCCAAGGTATGGAGCGACTGGAGTCCTGATCACGGGCTGCGCACCATGCAGGCTTGGACATCGGCGTCACAACGTACGTGTCCAACGCGTACAGGTTCGGTGCTTGTTGGAACTTCTCTCCGGCCAAGATCGCTTGAGCGTTGTCTTGGTTGAAGCTGTCCTTATCACCAAGTTGCCATGAAACAACTTCGAACCTTCAGCTTTGGCTCACAAAAAAATCCCCATGCCCCCATCCCCCCCTAAACCCCATGTCCCCATGCCCCCATCCCCCCTTAAACCCCACGTCCCCATGTCCCCTGTCCCCAATGTTAACCCTAAATGGTGACTGTTGATTTACATTGGTGTGCTCGGATTAGTCTGTGGTGTGCGCGGATGAGTCTTTTTTGGTGTGCGCGGATGAGTTTTTTTTGGTGTGCGCGGATGAGTGTTTTTGGTGTGCGCAGATGAGTTCCTTCCCGTCGCGTTTGTCTGGCTTCCTATGGAAGATTCCTGACCCTGGAGCTATATGGATTCAATGTCAGACTGCATGGGATGTCAGTGGCACCTATTTTTTCCACAGCATCCTCCCTGCTGGGTAGGTAATTGTAGACCTCCATAATTGTCTGCAAAACACCTTCCAGAAAACCCAACAGGAAGGGAACAATTACATGACCTACAGGTTTCATAGGCTTCACCTAAAAACATCTAAAAACAACTATAGACGCAACAATCTGAACACCGTCGCAAGCCTATCGTCCTACATCAAGGGCGGTGAATCACGACGAAGCAAGCATAATTATCTCTGCAAAACTCAAACCGGCCGGTGCATAGGCCCTAAAGTGAATGGATCAATGGTCTTGACCAGTCATCCCGAAGATGGCTGAAAGGCAAACGGGAGTTGAACTTAGCCAGCACACACAAACTCACGGGGCACATGCCAAGTTTCGCTGCGACTGGGCTGATTGAGGTCTTTTCTGAAAGTCCGTGACCATCTTTGCAAACTGCTCCTGCCGACGTGACGCCCCTCAACGCATTCAACACACCATCTCGAGCAAAAATGGTAAAAAATGACCTTTTCTGTTGAAGGAGCTGAGGGTTTTGAATCATCTTCTTTCGACACAGGCCCCAGTGCTGCCGAAGGAATCTAACTACATGGGCTCACAAAATCTACACATTACTGACCTCACATTTGTTAGATCCCGCCTTTGAAGGTCCATCCGTGGTCGGGATCGGAACATACTGATCATGACATACTGCCCCGCGGGAGCCCAGCCTTCGTGATTCGCTGCTGCCCTGCCATGAGATCTTGCAGCTCTCTGGGCGATAGTCTCATCCCAAAGACCCGGGCCGCCTGCCTCGGAACTCACCAACACCAGAAGCTTTGGCTATGGGGTTCAGTTGGCCCTGTGGGCCAAGAGATCGCTGCTGAAAGTCAACCAACAGCCCCAGCAACTTTCCGTCCGAGTTGCTTCAGCTCGTGCGCGTCCAAATCGCCCGAGCTGTCAAGATCGCAGCGCATGGCCACGAAGTGCGGGTCCTTGAGCTTCTCCTTCAGGTCTGAAGCCACCTGGAAGCTTCAGAAAAGGAACCAAATGAACGCCACAACCCATTAACCCTCAAATCTCAACCCTGTCACAGGGGGAAATTGAAAAAATATGAAACATGTGAAGCAATAAGAACCTGTGCTTTTTGCATGTGCGATTGGAGAATCCAAGCAAAACCTGGTTCGGGAATCACTGTGGGGAGATGCGAGAAGATCTTATGTGATCTTATCAGCAAGGCATGTATTTCTCATACCTTTAGCTGACAACATCTGAGAACAACGCGCTGACATCTCACCACGCCTGCAGCAACTCTGATTCCCAAGGCTTTTGCGATTCCGGGCAGCAGAAGCAAAAGGAACTCGTCACTCCAAAGTCCTCCAAGAGGGGTCCCAGTGCCTCAAAGCAACAAATACCGAAACGAGTAGCTGCTACTCAAAGATCTTCAACACAGAAATATGCAGAAACTGCTGTCAACTCACTTTATACTTTAATCTTCCTCGGGACTGCGAAATGGTATCCGATGACAACAATGACATCTGACCAGGAGCGACACCTCAATGGATTTCAAACCACGGTCCAAAACCCAGTGCCCAATGCTGACACGTCTGAATTCATGGGGTGTCTCCACTGCATCTGTGGGGCTTCAGGTTGTGGCTTGTGGGGGCTGGCTTCTGCACTGGTCTGATCAAGGGCGCAACCTTGCGGGCTCGGGGATGCACCCTATGGAAATAGTGGCAGGCTGCGGATGCCTTCAGGCCTTTGGGGAAATGTTTCCACTCAGAACAGCGGCAGCAAATAAAATGAACACAACTTCCACGATGATTACGTGGTAAGTTTCAACGGTCTCGTGATGGGAAATTCTGGCCAGTGGTCATGTATGGTCATGTATCAAAAGGTGCGCTCGTGCGCTTTCAACCTCCCCTGTGTTCCAAACCCGAACCGAAGTACACACTTGGACCATCCACTTCTCAAGCAATTTGCACAAATTTGCTGGTTTCTTGACATGCGAGTGGACGCACTAAATCAACTCAATTTGACCCGCCTAACTCTGGGATGATTCAGGTGACCTCCATCCCTCGTGGCATGAGAACACCACCTGCTGTTCCTCAGCCCCACTGACCGAGCCATCCCAGGCCTTGGTTCGGCCCTGAGCTGCTTGCTGCATCTCCTTCCTGGCAGCCCAGTGCCTCAAAGCGAAGAATGAAGTCAAAACAAGTAGCTGCTTACAGCTGCTTCATGGCAGAAACTGGTTCAAAATCTTGCAAAAAAACCTTAAGACTCTGGAAATTGCATGAGATTGCAAAATCCAGCGAAGGGGGAAGTTTGTCTGACACCCTTGTGCACCCTTCTACTTCACATCCCAAGCAAACTCATAATATCAATCAATGTCTGCTCTCTGGGGATCAAACGTAGCGGAAAGTGTGCAAACAAACATAGATACAGTAGTAAAATACACAATAGCTGCTATGCTAGCACCAAAACAAATAGCTGCTTCATGGCAGAAACTGGTTCAAAGTCTTGCAAAATCACTTTAAGACTACTGCCAGAATCTCGGGAAGTGGAAAACTTTCCTACACCCTGCTATTTCACATCCCAAGCAAACCCGTGCTCAACCAATTTCCAGTCAGAGACATGACAAATCCGACCCTCTCTGTCGACATGTCCCAGCTGGGCTCATCCAAGCATCCGATCGTTGCGGGCGACTGTCGGCTTCTGCACTCTGGGACTTCTGATCAAGGCACCCTGTGGGGACACCAACATAGAAGGGACTCAGGTGGGACTTTGACATGCCTCTGGGGGAATGCTTCCACTCAGAATGGCAGCAGCCAATAAGGACAACTTTCACGATGACTGGGCAAGTTTCCAAAAAGTCTCGTGATTGGACTGGCCAGTGGTCATGCCGTAAGCTGATGTCATCCAAAGGTGCGCCTGTGTGCTTTCAACCCCTGTGCTCAACCCTAAGCGAAAGAAGACACTTAGACTTTTTATCCACTACTATCCACTACTCAAGCGATTTGCATCGATTTGCTGGTTTCTTGACCAGCGTGGACCCACTAAGTCAGCTCAGTTTGACCAACAGAACACCATCCCGGGATGTCTCAGCTGGTGCCCAAGAAACCTGTGTCTGTTCAGCCCCCAGGCCTTGGCTCCCTGAGCTGCTTGCCGCACCTCCTTCCTGGCAGCCCGTGTCATGGCCGAAACTGGTTCAGAACATCGCACAAACATCTCAAATTCAAGACTCTGGAAATTACAATTATAAGAACCCTTCGCATTGCACTTTACAGTTCACGAGCAAACCCATAATATCAACCAATTTCTAATCTTTTTCGAAGACAAATCCAACCCTCACTGCCTACTCCTGACATGTCCCAGCTGGGCTCATCCGAGCATCCGATCGTTGCGGTGGGGGACTGTCGGCATCTGAGCTCTGGGTTTTGTGGACTTCGCTGCCTGACGCTTTGGATGCACCTGCAGAGATCTGCGGAGGATGCGGTTTGGTACCGCAGCTGAAGAAAACGCCAAGGCAAAGGGGCCGGCTTGGAGGTCCACCTACCCGTACGCTACATACATGCCATCAATGGTTGATGAAAAATATTGAAAAATCGATCCAATGGTTAACATGTGTAGATGGCTACTGATAACCCCTCGTTCTACGCCCTATCAGGTAGCTTATGACCCCTACAACCATGCTTACTTACCTGTTACTGACCGCGGATGCACATCCAAATGATTCCAAATGCCTGTCGTTAAAAGTTTCCAATTCCAGGCCATCTCTGGTGATTCCAAGCCATAGCTCCATGCCTTCGCGCTGCCGGGCAACATCTCCTGGAACGATGCGCCATGAGAAAGGGATGGTTCTCAACTTTATTCATTGGTGTAAGTTCCAAGTGATCATATCAGCATATTTAAGCAAAATCACTAAAATCACCCGCATGTTGACCATCAGGTTCTGTACCTGGTAGGTGAACAAAAAATGAACAAAACGCAAAAGCGTTGCCTTTGGGATCATTTGTTTGGCCATCAATCCAACAAACAATGCTGAACAACATCGCAAGCACCCGTTCATAAGGCTCATGTCTTCCCATTGCAACTTGAGCATGGTTTCACCAAACAAACGCTAGCTGCCCCGTGACGCTCCCGGATGCTGGTCTCTCCTCCTCTGGTTGCAGCCCCCAGCTTCAGTCGGGGCAAGTCCTGGAGGCGATCCAATCACGAATCTGGGAGTTCACAGCTACAAGCTGCAGGCTGTCATTTCAATTCACTCAACACCCATCAAGACCTCCAAATTGGATTCAAAACAACTGACTTGGATACCACTGATCTGCTTTACCTTTGTTTTAGAAGCTAGTTATGTTTCAGGGTGGGATGGTACCATGTAAACTTCTGCCACTTTGCACAGCTCCTGGGCATCTTGCCCTGGCTGCGATGCTTGCGATGCCTTGCTGCAAGCGCAGCCCATCGGTGCCGCTGACGGCTCCGCCCAAACTGAAAGGCTCTCCGCACTTGTGGCGGCGTTGGAAAATAAAAACTTGAGCACAACAGTGGCGAAACGATTTCCTCATCTCAACCTGAGAAAATGTGGGAAATGATCGGAAATGCCAACCACAGCTGTGCCAAATTTCAACAAATGACCCTCAGACCGTCGTCCCCTGGGTCCCCTGGGTGCCTTCCCCTGCCACCAAACCGCAGTAGATCATCCATGGATTCCATCAGGAAGCACCTCGTGGAGTTGGGAGCGGCAGGTACAGCAGGTTCTGGAAGGCACCATATCTGATTTACCAATGGGATACAGCCAGATCTGATAGCTCTGATTACGATACAGCTATATCTAATAGCTCTGATCTAATGTCATATCTAATAGCTCTGATCGCTATGTGAAATTACCAGCGTATGTAGGATTTGTTCGGGGTTTGGGGAACAAAATCGTATCTGCATACCTCTGTGTGGAGATATGTTGGGTGACGGCTGGATGATTATACAAATGAATTCAACGAAACAAGCTCTGCCTTAAATGTACATACCTGATTCTCCAAGAATGGGAAATGTCCATAAATCTAACAGAATCATAATGTCTTGACTTCCCAGCCATTCACTACTAAAGATCACTAAAGTCTCAAGTGGGATTCCCGGCTGTAAGGTGACAGGGAAAAATCATTGCATGCTCGTTTTTGTTCCCAATGTTGGTCGAACTTCAGTGAAATACACTTTTAACACTGTCTCTGAAACTTGATCTGATCAATGGGAGAAACCAGTTAACAAATTGTTTTTTGTATAGTTGGTCCTGCCACGTTGATTCTCGACAAGCATCACTTTGCGCAAACAGACATTGAAATCGCACACAACCATCACAAATTGATTCCATATCAAAATACATCATGGAAACCTGTCTGAGTTTAGATGTGGTGTCTGCCTTTTTCCCAACTGATATGTTTTCACAAGAAGTCCAACCCATTCAAACCTGGTTGTTCAAAGTTGGCAGAATTTCGTAGGCCATACAAACGACTCAAGATATTTCAATATCACTTGACGATCCCAACCCAACCAAACAGCACCACATCTCCCAACCAGGGCTGCCTTGGTGCGAATCCCAAGGCCATCAAAATGGCAACGGCCAAGCCCGGCCTCCGGGGCCAAATGGAAGTTATCTTCGCGGTGACCGGTGATGGTGGGGTACATAAAGGGTTGACCAACTCAAAACGGCAAGGAGGTCATGGGCAAACCATTAACAAGATTGAAATGCATTGCAAATAAACACGCGATATGTAAACTTATGCTCTGATACCGCAGTGGAAGAGCCCTCAACATACCCCGAAAAGTCCCCTTCTCGATGTCTCCTGGTTCAAGACTGTCTAGGTTTTTATGTGGTTCTTGACTGTTTGAGAAAGGAAGATGTAACTCACAATTCTTGTTGGGGTTTGTGCCCCGCAAAAAAGAAGGGTTGGGAAAAGGAATGCGATTCCATCACGTCAACGTGCTCACACGTGCTCACACATGCGCATGGTCTGCATGCTTCACAGGTGCCTGCAAAATGGAAAGCCGAGGTCTTGGAGTCATTGGGGTGCCCACTATCAGAAGAATCCTCCTCCAGCGGCTGCATGGTCACAAGCACTTCCCTGCAAACGTATGAGATTTAGGATGGCTACCCGATGATTTTAAGCTGCTATCCTTGCAACCAGGCAACCACCACGCTGCAACACGACAACAAACACCCTTGCCAAGGAACCACCAAACATCGTGGGTTGGACCGGACGAATTGTTTTAACACAATCCGAGTAGCTGGACAAACATATGATCAGTGATTTATCAGGGCATATCAGGACTGTCCTCATAGGCAACGCACAATGAAAACATCGATTCAACAAATCGTTGATTTCTAGTTTGCAATACGAAACAACCAACACAAGTTGATCAGAAAATGAAGAAGAAGCGAAACACACATGATGACAAAGGATGACGATGATGATGATGATGATGATGATGATGATGATGATGATGATGATGATGATGATGATGATGATGGTGATGATGATGATGATGATGATGATGATGATGATGATGATGATGATGATGATGATGATGTTGGTTCTGATGATGATGATGATGATGATGATGATGATGATGAGGAGGAGGAGGAGGAGGAGGCGAAAAAACAGCCACAACCGAATATGGAGCTCATAGAATTGGATAGAATTAGGGCTCAAGAATCTGTGGCACTGCACGGCATCATACCAACTTCAACAAACCTTGCGGCCCTGATCTGCCTCCAGAGCTGGCGGCAAGCTCCTGTGTGCCCTGCAGGTGCTGCTTGGAGCCCACATGCCATTCTGAACGCAGAGGGGGGAAACGTGGATAGACCACTCGGTTTGCCTTGAAATGACACTGACCTAGAATCTCATTTGAAATCACCATCATTATGAATCATATCACTTTAACATGGTCAATGAGTCAATATCAATCATTATAGTATGGCACTGATGCTTAAGAATGGATAAGAATGGTTGATTGTGGTTTGTGATGCTTGTTTATCAAAGATCGATGTAAATAACTATGAATCTCCCAAGATCACTTTCAAACATGATCGATGCATATTACATATTGTCAACCATGGTCAACCAACAACCATCCGTGTTTAGCCAAAACCCTGAAACATCTAAAATAATCACCGCAACCATGTTTTAATACCATAACGGTCAAAAACCACTGCCGTAATCATCGCCATCCCCAGCCATCATCAACAATAATTCAACATGGTCAACCCGTGACCGACTGGCATCAAGAGTCATGAATGATCATGAAACATCTTGAAATTCCAGGCCATCACTAACATCATGAGCCGTAGCAGCTACCATCAGCCTTGACAACAATCACACACAAACATCACAATTAATCATAATTAATAATCATCCTGAACCATCACTGGACATCATTGTAACCATCACCAACAACCAACAACCATCGTGAAACAACATAAGCCGTTAACAACGGGCATCGATCTTCAAGCATGACATTGGCTGTTGTCGATTCTTGAATTTTGGACATGGTCATGGCATCATGGTTGCCATTATATCCCGTGCCTGGATCATGTAGTAACAGCAACGGCCATTGCATACGTTTCCTGACCTTGCTCAATGTTTGGCTTTTGCGGCTCTTACATTTTTTCATTACAAACATACGTGAAGCACTTCCAAAATCTACTGCGAGTTGGTTCTGCGATTGGTGATGTGTTCACAGTAAACCAGGCAGATTTTGAAACCAAAAACAGCTGGAAGCCAATGGAAAAGCTGTCAAGTTGTGTTAATGACCTTTTGGTGACCAATGCGCTCACAATGACCTCTTCACTTCTCTTCCGCTTCGGAGATTCACCAGCCTGGCCGACAGTCCCAGCAATGAAACAAATCAGCGCAATACAGTAATTGCTTCCAAAAAATCTAGGCACATGGTGAAGCCTTTCTCCGAACATTTCTTCGAGCGCCTATCGGTCACAATCTTCAAATTTGGCAATTTCTGCCGGGGAATCTAAGTGAATCGAATGCTGCATACCTTCACCCTCCGGAAGGGTCACAGGAAGGAGGTCAACCAGTTGTACTGGTCGTGGCAGAGGAAGCTGCCATCCCGTCCTGGGGCACTTCTGCCCTGGCAAATTTATGCTGACGCAAAAGCCTTAATACATTTTCATGACCACCTCCAGCTGCAAGTGCCATGGCTGTCACTCCACAATTGTTTGCTGCCACGGCATCAGCTCCATGCTCGAGCAGCAGCTTCACTGAAAATTCGTGGCCAAATCCAGCTGCTAGCATCAGGGCTGTCACTCCATCATTGCGTGCTGCTCCGGCATCAGCCCCATGCTCAAGCAGCAGCTTGACTACGAGATCATGACCGCGTTCTGCGGCAGCGCACAGGGCTGTCACTCCATCATTGCGTGATGCCCTGGCATCAGCCCCATGCTCAAGCAGCAGCTTCGCAACTGGTTCATGACCGCGTTCCACAGCAAACATCAGGGCTGTCGTTCCAAAATTGTTTGCTGCCATGACGTTTGCTCCATGCTCAAGCAGCAGCTTCGTAACCAGTTCATGACCGAATGTCGCGGCAAGCATGAGGGCTGTCGTTCCAAAATTGTTTGCTGCCATGACGACAGCTCCGTGCTCTAGCAGCAGCTTGACTATGGGCTCATGGCCACCCGCAGCTGCAGCCATCAGGGCTGTCGCTCCATCATTGCGTGCTGCCCTGGCATCAGCACCATGCTCAAGCAGCAGTTTCACGACACCCTCATGGCCATCTTGAGCTGCAGCACTTAGGGCTGTCCCTCCACCATTGCGTGATGCCCTGGCATCAGCTCCATGCTCAAGCAGCAGTTTCACTGCGAGTTCGTGGCCACCTGCAGCTGCAGCCATCAGGGCTGTCCTTCCATCATTGCTTGATGCCCCGACATCAGCTCCATGCTCTAGCAGCAGCTTCACTACGGGCTCATTGCCATCTTGAGCTGCAGCCATCAGGGCTGTCGCTCCATCATTGCTTGATGCCCCGACATCAGCTCCATGCTCTAGCAGCAGCTTCACGACACGCTCATGGCCACCTTGAGCTGCTGCCATCAGGTCTGTCACTCCACCATTGTTCACTGCCCTGGCATCAGCTCCATGCTCTAGCAGCAGTTTCACGACATGCTCATGGCCAGCAAAAGCTGCTTTCATCAGGTCTGTCACTCCACCATTGTTCACTGCCCTGGCATCAGCTCCATGCTCGAGCAGCAGCTTGACTACGGGATCATGGCCACCTTGAGCTGCAGCACTTAGGGCTGTCACTCCATCATTGCGTGATGCCCTGGCATCAGCCCCATGCTCAAGAAGCAGCTTCACTGCGAGGTCGTGGTCGCCTTGAACTGCTTGCATCAATGCAGAAGCTCCATCATGTCTTGCTTCCCTGGAATCAGCTCCGTTATCGAGCAGCAGCTTCGCAACCGCTTCATGACCGCTTTCCGCTGCGTACAGCAGCGCTGTCACTCCATCTACTTTGTTTGCTGCTCTGGCATCTGCTCCATGCTCAAGCAGCAGTTTCACTGCGAGTTCGTGGCCACCAGAAGCTGCCCTCATCAGGGCTGTCATTCCATCATTGCGTGCTGCCCTGGCATCAGCACCATGCTCAAGCAGCAGTTTCACGACACCCTCATGGCCACCTTGAGCTGCAAACAACAGGGCTGTCCCTCCATCATTGCTTGATGCCCTGGCATCACCTCCGTTCTCAAGCAGCAGCTTCACAATCGCTTCATGACCGGAAATAGCTGCTTTCATCAGGGCTGTTGTTCCATCATTGTCTGCTGCCCTGGCATCAGCCCCATGCTCGAGCAGCAGCTTCACGACACGCACATGGCCGAGAAGAGCTGCCTCCATCAGCGGTCTCCATCCATCTGCCTTGGCATCAGCTCCGATCTCCAGGAGCAGTGTCACGACAGACTCGTTGCCACTGATGGCTCCCGAATGCAGCAGTTGTCTCATACCTTCGCGGGTGACCATGCCTCCCGCAAGGCCTCCACGTCTCAGAAGACCATGCAAGAGCGATGCATTCCCAGTCTCTGCTGTCAAATCCAGCATTTGGCCCAGCCAATCGGCGGCGTTCTCGCTATCGAAATTCACCCAGAGCTTTTCCAGCTGCTCTTCATTGATGGACGCTCCATGGAGGCAGCACTGAGCAGCGGCTGCAAAGTCCGAACTGCCCAACAAAGTCTGGAGGAGGCTTGTGGAAAGCAGCGAGTGCATGTGTCGGTTGAAGTCACTGAAAAAAACATTATCTAAATCATAACCTTGTTCTGTGCCGAGGCTGAAGAAGCGTTCTGCACCAATTCCCATCATCTGTGGCCAGTAGCCGCTGTTCGCAACGTGGGCCCAGATGCTGTACTTGTCGGCTTCTTTTGAGCTTTGAGCCTTGCCTTCAGGGAATCCACATGACCCTCCTTTGACAAAAAAGGAACCCATCTTTGACAATCAACTCACTGGAGCAATGATTTTACTGAACTCAAAAACTGCACAACTTGCGAACCAAGTCGCTGGCTGACATGCTCCACAAGGCTTCACACGTTGCTTGCTGCATCTTGGCTTGTTCTGCTCGTGAGCCACGGACCAAGCCTGCAGAATCGGACAGAGAGCCCAAATCGCCTCGGGTTTGAAGTCGAAGAAACTTCTATAATTAACAGCGCGGCTATTCTTTCTGGCCGGTTTACAAATAATGCACACCAACATCGACTCGATTGGGCAAACATCATGGCACCGCTGAAAGCTGCTTGTAGACAACCCAAGAAAATAATCAAAAATGATTAAGACATGTCAGACATGTAACAGATAACGTGAACTTCATACTTCGAAACTTGTTTCAAGGGCTACGGCTACGGTTCAAGATCATGGCCAAGTCACAGATCAGCTCAAAGGGTCGTTGCAGATCTCTGAGTCGCCAGGTTTCGAAAAGGCACCAGATGCGCTTGAACGGGTTCACACTTTCGTCTAGCACCTCTCCACAGAAGTGGCTCAAGGCCACGGGCTGTCACAACAGCAAAACAAAGGCAAAAAACATCAAAGAACTTGCGCCAAAAGTCTTCCACGGAGAAATCGTGGATGAGCCGAGACAGAACTGATACAAGCACATTGGTGGCACAAAAAAAACTTTCGATTTCAAACAGACTTTCTAATGAAATGGACTCCGCGGCACCATCACAGCACCACCTGCTGCTTGCGCCAACGCTGCATTGAAAGGCCCCTGCATGGGCTGCTCACCCACTTCGTTGGCCACGGCGTGCTGGTTGAGAGCGAAAAGACCTGATGGCCAGGCAAGCCGCAGCTGCGGGGTTACTGATCCTGGGGTAAATAGAACATCAAATTGCACCATCACGAATAGGTAAGTGGTTTAATTACTGTATTGAATACAGGGGATATTACAGTAAATGGAACGAAAAGCAATCAAGTGTACCAATTTTGACAGTCCCTTGACTGGGGGATATTCTAGATTATGCTCCAGGATGGTTATGAATCGATCTTCATGTCTGCCGAGGCGCAAATCCAGCACACCACCGACTGCGGATGCTGAGCGAAGTTTGGAAAATGCTTCGTGGCCCAGAGTTGGAGCGCCAAAAAAGTGCTGCCTCAAATCAAGTGTTGATCAAGCCAACTGACATCAACTGACGGACATTCACATCTTCCTGGTCCTGCCAGAAGGTCTTAGAAATCACCGACAAATGGGTTTTCAGAGTCAGAAAGCTGTAGCCGAGTAGCTATAGAGGTGGCCCCAGAAATGTGAAACGAAGATGTGCACCAAGAGTCCATGAGGATTCAGCAGCTCAGAAAAAGAAGCTTGCCTCAAATGTGAGAGCAACAGAAGCCTGATCCAAAGACATCACAGCCATAAGACAACCGACACTTAGTTTTGACATAGCATTCGCAGCCAACAGCATCCAACAGCTCTGAAGAAAGTGTAGAACAACGCACACATGCAGCGAGACGACGATTACATCCAAGTTTCAGGGCTGCCCAAGGTATGGAGAGACGGGAGTCCTGATCACGGGCTGCGCATCGTCCAGGCTTGGACATCGGCGTCACCACGTGCGTGTCCATCGCGTAGAGGTTCGGAGCTTGTTGGAACTTCTCTCCGGCCAAGATCGCTTGAGCATTGTCTTGGTTGAAGCTGTCCTTATCACCAAGTTGCCATGAAAAAGCTTGGCCCTCAGGTGTTGACATCAAAAAGGGTCATACAATGGCCTTTGAATCGCCTTGCCGCGAAAAGGGACAGATTTTGGAAGGCCATGGTAGCGTTTGGTCCTGTACTAAAAGGGAACTTCCTGGTGCAAGACTCAGAAAACTTTTTGGATGCAGCCGCATAACCAGGCGACTGAGCCTTTTTGCACAGGAAAGTCGACAATATCATGAGAGTACATACAACTCTTCAAGACAAGAGGCGCATTGTCTTGCCAACCACCCGGACTTCACGAAGAGTTCCTCCAAGTGCTCCAGCTGGCACAAGGCCATGCCACGCAGGGAGTGCGGAACCACTCCTGGATCAAGTTGAAATCTGTGGCTTAACAAATTCCCTGGGAAAAGGTGGGAACAATTTCCATATTGCTTCCAATTTGTCTAGTTTCCATGTGTTTGAGGATGCCCTAGGGCAGATTCCTTACCGTCGCTAGTTGTTCCATAGGTTTCACTGCATGGGATTGCATAGGTAATTTTTTGGCTGCAAAACACCTTCCAAAAACCCAACAAAGGGTGACCTACAGGTTTCATGTTTGTAAAAGGTACAAGGAGCATCTTACTAAACAACTTTATGGGTCTAGAAAGGTCTAGGCCCAATGATCTGAACACCCAGTGTTGCAAGTCTATTGTGGTGCGCCAAAGGGGGGGGGCTCATGATGAAGCAACTATGATTAGCATTTCGAAACTAAACTGGCCGGCGCTTAGCACTAAACTGAACAGGCATGCGCTTAGCACTAAAGTGAACAGATCAATGGTCTGGACACCTCTTGACCAGTCATCCCAAATATGGATGAAAGAAAAAAGGAAGTTGAATTTAGCACGCGCAAACTCGCCGGCACATGCCAAGTTTCGCTGCGATTGGGCTGATTCAGGTCTTTTCCGAAAGTCATTGACGATCTCTGCAAACTGCTCCTGCCAACCAGAACGCCCCGCAGCATATCCAACACATCATCTTGAGCAAAACCAGCAGATCAATATAATGATCATGTGAGACCACCCTTTGAGGGAGCTTGATGGTTTTGACGCATCTTCTTTCGACACAAGCTTCAGGTTTCTCAAAGGAAACTAAATACATGAGCACAAAATCTACACGTTGTAGGATCCAAGCTGTATTCTTCCAAACGGTCCATCCATCGTTGATTCTGAACATGTGGCCCCGGGGGGAGCCAGCCTTTGTGATCCGCTGCTGCCCTGCCATGAGATCTTGCAGCTTTTCTGCCGATAGTCTCATCCCAAAGACTCGGGCTGCCTGCCTCAGAACTCAGCAACAACCAGGAGCTCTGGGTTCAGCTTGTATGGTGCTTGCGGGTTCCCAAAGGTTGAGATAGATTGAGGGGCCAAGAGATTGCTGCTTCTTGAATCGACATTGGAGAAAATAAGTGAACGCGTTTGGATGCTTCTGGTAGCTAAAAAATATATAATCCAACCATGGTCACACCTTGACCCAAATCCAATTCCCCTTGGAAGTGCCTGGCTACAATCTCGAAAACTGTGAATACCCCGGCAACGGCCCAACATTATCCAACATGAGCGCATCTAGGCACAGCAAATTCAGTGCGCCTAAGCCGATCTAAGCAAGGTATATATCCCAGCCATGGCCTACCCTGGCTCCGTTACAACAAAAACCACGTCAAGTGGAAGCCATAGTTTGCTACAAAGTCCGGTGTGCATCCCCTAGTTGTGCATCACATTTTGATAGCTAAAAACCTTTTTGTTTGCACTTTGTATTAGAAATTCATGGATCCTTTGGATGATGTGATTTTTCTTTGCCAGAGCAATGGTTTGCTTCAATGGGGTATCACTTCGGTGATCCCAGGAGCACGTTTTTCTCACCTGAAAGGATTGAAAGGAGACCAACGGCACCAGCAATTCTCCGTCCGAGTGGCTTCAGCTCGTGTGCGTCCAAATCGCCCGAGCTGTCAAGATCGCAGCGCATGGCCACGAAGTGTGGGTCCTTGAGTTTCTCCTTCAGGTCTAAAGCCACCTGGAAGCTTCAAAACAGGAATCAAATGAACGCCACAACCTGTTAACCCTCAAATCTCCACCCTGTCACAGGGGGAAATTGAAAAAATGTGCAGCAAGTCAGAGCCTGTAAATGCTGTAGTGTGAAATACCACAAGAACTTTCATGCCTTTGGCTGATGACATCTGATGCAACGCGCTGACATTTCACACCACGCCTGCAGCAACTCTGATTCCCAAGGCTGTCGTGATTCCAGGCAGCAGAAACAAAACGGACGAACTCGTCACTCCAAAGTCCTCCACAGTGGGCCTCAGTGCCTCAAAGCAACAAGTACCGGAACAAGTAGCTGCTATTCAAAATCTTCACAGCAGAAACTGTTGTCAATTAACTTCAATGTTCCTGGGGCCTGCGAAATGGTACCCAATGACAATATTGACATCCGACCAGGAGCGAAATGCCAATCAATTCAAACTGCGGTCCAAACTCCATGCCCTAGCGCTGACATGTCTGAGTTCATGGGGTGTCTCCATTGCATCTGTGGCGCTTCAGATGGTGGCTGGTGGCTGCCGGGTTCTGCGCTCTGGGTCTGACCAAGGGCGCAACCTTGCGAGCTCGCGGATGCACCCTACAGAAAACAACGTAGAGGGGGGCTGTGGTGGGACTTTGACATGCCTTTGGGGAATTGCTTCCGCTCAGAACAGCGGCAGCAGATAAAGACAACTTGTACGATTTCTGGGTAAGTAAGTCTCATGATCGCAATTTCTGTCCAGTGGTCATGCATGGTCGTGTTGAAAGCTGACGTCATCAAATACATACTTTGACTTTGACCCTTCCATCCACTACTCAAGCCATTTGCTCGTTTCTTGACATATGTGGAACCACGAAATCAGCTCACTTTGACTAACAGCAACAGAACATAACAGAACACCATTGTAGGATGACTCAACTGAAACCCCATCCTGAACCCCACTGACCCAGCCATCCCAGGCCTTGGCTCGGCTGTGAGCTGCTTGTCGCATCTCCTTCCTGACAGTCCAATGCCTCAAAGCAAAGAATGAAAGCAAGGCAAGTAGCTGCTTATAACTGCTTCATGGCAGAAACTGGTTCAAAATCTTGCCAAATCACTTTAAGACTCTAGAAATTGCTTTCACATCCCAAGAACACCCATGCTCAACCAATTTCGAATCGAAGGAAAATCCAACCCTCACTGCATACTCCTGACATGTCCCAGCTGGGCTCCGAGCATCAGATCGTTGCGGGCGACTGTCGGCTTCTGCACTCTGGGACTTCTGATCGAGGCACCCTGTCTGGACACCAACATAGAAGGGGGCTCAGGTGGGACTTTGACGTGCCTTTGGGGAAATGTTTCCGTTCAGAACGGCTGCCAATGAGGACAACAACTTTCACGATGACTAGGCAAGTTTCCAAAAAGTCTCTTGATTGGACTGGCCAGTGGACCTGTCGCAAGCTGACGTCATCCAAAGGTGTGTCTGTGTGCTTTCAACCCCTGTGTTCAACCCTAACCCCCCCCCCAAAAAAAAAATAGACCCTTTGTCCACTACTATCCACTACTCAAGCGATTTGCATTGATTTGCTCGTTTCTTGCCATGCGTGGACCCACAAAATCAGCTCAGTTAGACCAACTAACAGAACACCATTCTGGGATGTTTCAGTGGCGCCCATCCCCCTATGGCTTGAGAAACCTGTGGCTGTTCTTCAACTACCCCAGTGACCGAGCCATCCCAGGCCTTGGCTCCCTGCGATGCTCACCCCACCTCCTTCCTGGAAGCCCCATGCCTCAAAGCAACTGAAACCAAAACAAGTAGCTGCTTCATACATCTTCAGAGCAGAATCTGGATCACAATGTTGCAAAATCACTTCAACGTTCTTATGGAAATTGAAAGAATCCTGCAAAAGAGGAAAAACTTTCTGGCACCCTTCTACTGCACATCCCAACCAAACCCCTAATAATTAGCCATAATATCAACTAATTTCTAAATCTCTTCGTAGACAAATCCAACCCGCACTGCCTATCGCTGCCTCCTGACATGTCCCATCTGGGCTCATCCGAGCATCCGATCGTTGCGGTGGGGGGCTGTTGGCTTCTGAGCTCTGGGATCTCTGGGTTTTGTGGACTTCGCTGCCTGACGCTTTGGATGCACCACCTGCAGGGGATGCGAAGGTCAGGAGGTCAGGACCAGCTGAAGGAAACGCCCCACGCAAACGCCGCCGGAGGGCCATGCCATAAATGGTTGGTACCCAATGGACCCAATGGCTATGTAACATGGCTGATGGTGACCCTTCGTTATACGCCCTATATGGATCTATATGGTACTTTATGGCCCCTATAACCAAGGTCTTGTTGCCAGTTCCAATCCCTGGCGATGCACATCTCTGGTGTCCATGGCCATCGGTGAAGTCATGGCTCCTTGCCTTGGAGCGAACTGCTGGCATCTCCTGGAACGCTGCACCATGAGAAAGGGATGGTTTTCTCTACCCTCAACATTACTCATATAGATTATAGATTATAAGAGATCATATTGATATTGATATTGTTGTTGATATTGATATTGATATTGATATATATATATATAAAAATAAAAATAGACAAATATACAGAGATATTCTAATCATTTCTAAGCAGGACAGGCATTTTTACCTTCAGATCCTTCAGGCTATCTACTATACCTTGTAAGTGATCAGAAATGAAAAGAGGCAGTCAATCCAACAAACAATGCTGAACAACATTGCAAGTGCCTGTTCACAAGCCTCATGTCTTTCCATGGCAACTCATGGTTTCACAAAAACCAATGCCAGCTGCCCCGTGATGCTCCCGGATGCTGGTTTCCCCTCCTCGGGTCGCAGCCCCCAGCTTCAGTCCTGGCAAATCCTGGCGGGGTCCACCCACAGCTGCAGGCTGGTCATGTCAATCAACTCAAAACCTATATCAGGACCTCCAAATCGGACAGCATTGATCCTGTAGCCCTACATATTCTTTACGGCGGTTTATTCATAGCTGTTTGTCTATAGCCCTACAGATCTTTACTGTATGTTGTTGGCAATGAGCTGTTTATCAGTGTGGAAAATAGCGCAATGTAAACTTCTGCGCCAGGTCCTGGGCTTGCCCTGGCGGCGATGCTTGCGATGCCTTGCTGCAAGCGCAGCCCATCGGGGCCACTGAACTCTCCGCACTTGTGGCGGCGTTGGAAAATCAAAAACTTGAGCACAGTGGCCGCGAACGATTTCCACATGTCAACCTGAGGACATGTGCGAAAGGCCCACCACAGCTGCCACAGATTTCGACCAATGACCCTCAGACGGTCGTCCACTGGCTGCCTTCCCCTGCCCAACCGCAGTATCAGGTGGCCTGGGCGCGCGATCCCAGCAGGCGGATCCTCCATGGACACTTGCGGGAGGACCTGATGGAGCTGGGAACGGCAGGTACTGCAGGATATCTTTTGGAAAGTTGATGACTGAAAAGCCACAACTTGCAGATTCATTGATTCATTTATATACTGGAAACAGCCGTGATATCTGATTGCTATGTGAAACTCCCAGCGTGTTCCAGTGCAGGATTTGTTTGGGGGTTGTGGGGAAAAATCATATCCGCATACCTCGATCTGGATATATAGGTTGGATGACGGCTGTATGATTCAATGAACCACTTTCTCGATGTATATATATATATATATATCTTAAATATGTTGGTACAAGTTGGTAGACCTTCAAGAGATTCAAGATCACTTGAGGATTCTAACCCAAACAGAAAACACAGCATCTCCCAACCAGGGCTGCCTGGGTGCGATTCATCCAAAAGCCATCAATCAAGTTGGCAACGGCTAAGCTTTGCCTCGGCCGCCAATTGGAAGATGATGGGGCACGTTAAGGATTGACCCAATCAAAACGGCAATGAAGTGTCTGCTAGTGTAAGAGGTCCTAGGCAAACAATTGATACGATTGAGATGCACTGCAGATGAACACGCTATATATGATGTTGGAATTTCTGCTCCAATACGGCAGCAATTAGAAGAGCCCTCAAATGTACCCGGAAAAGTACCTCTTGTTGTCTCTTGGTTCAAGACCGTCTATGCGGTTCCTGGCATTTCCTGGCTATTTTTTGCCGGGGCGTCACAATGGATTTGCCCCAATGGCCAGCCTTCGCAACTTTGTATTTCCTGGCTATTGGAAAAAGGAAATATGTCACTCACAATTCTTAAATGGGTTTGTCCAAAAATGTTGCACCCCCAAAGCCACCGGTGGTTTCCAGCTCTTAATATTATGGCTTGGTTTCCAGCTCTTGATCATGGTCGGTTAGGCTTGGTTTCCAGCTCTTAATTAATGATGGTTAATTATGCTTGGATGGTTATCGTTTTAACACAGGCTAGAACACCAAAACACGATGGGGCCCTGAATCCGCCAAACTGGCAACGGTGAAACCCAGTGACTGCGCAACGGTGCCCCCCAAAAAAAAGGCTAGGAAAAGGAATGCGATTCCATCATGTCAACGTCTCACATGCCTTTCGTGCGCATGGTCTGCATGCTTCACAGGTGTCTACAGAATGATAGTAGAGGTGAGGTCTTGGAGTCAAGGGGTTACTCACTATCAAAAGAATCTTCCTCAAGCCAGCTAAGCCTTTGCCCTGTCGCAAAGGTAAAAGATTTTGGATGGCTTCCCGATGATTTTAGGCTGCTATATTTGCAACCAGGCAACCACCGCATGGCAACAGGACAACGAACACCCTTGCCCAGGAACAACCCATCACCATGGGTTGGACCAAATCAATTGTTTTACCGGAGTCCGGACTCTCCTCATGGGCAACATGCAATGAAACCCAATATGAAGGAATCGATTCAGCAAGTCATTGCTTCGTATATTGCAGCAATATTGCAGCACGAGACAACGGAGGGAAATAGATACAACGATGATGATGATGATGATGATGATGATGATGATGATGATGATGATGATGATGATAGACAACGAAACAAGAAAGAACAAAGACCACATAACTCAAAGTTCATAGAATTGTAGGTACCGAACCTATGGCACTGCATGGCATCGTACCAACTTCAACAAACCACGTGGCCTTGATCTGCCTCCGCTGGCGGCTGGCGACCTCCGGTTTGCCCTGCAGCGTGCTGCTTGGAGCCCCTTGTCATTCCGAAAGTCAAGTGGATCAAACCACTAGGTTGCCTAGCTCATGATTTACCAGAAAAAATACGGGGTGTCAATAGATGTACTATGAATCTCCCATTATATACTTTCAACCATGATCAATGCTTGAGGTCAAGTACCAACCATCCGCGTTTAGCCAGAATCTAAAATAGTCTAAAATAGTCTAAATTTCCTGAGTCTGCGAGCCACTCCCTCTGGAAGTAGTAGCGACCAGCAATCATGAATGAACATTATGCATGTTCAACCATGCTTTAATGTCATCAACCATCCATGATCCACATGTTTGCCATCACCAACAATCATCGTGAACAATCATAAGCCATGTCTCGTCACTTTCCACTTCATTGGAGATTCACCTGCCTGTCCGGCGACACACACTCCCAGAAATGAAAAAGATCAGCGCCGGACATGCCCCAAAAAATCTAGAAATCTAGACACATGAAGAAGCCTGCCCCCGAAAAAGTCTTTTGAGCACCCAAAGGTCACAATCTTCCAATTTGGATCAATTTGGCAATTTCTGCCGGGGCAACCGAATTGAACGCTGCATGGCTTCACACTCTGGAAGGTCACAGAGAACGTAGGTCAATCACAAGGACTGGTCGTGGCAAGGGAGATGGGGAAGCAGTGCCAAGGCTGCCACACCTGCCCTCCCATCACTGGGCACTGCCATGGCAAACATGCTGAAGCAAAAGCGCTAGAACACTTTCATGACCACCTGCAGCTGCAGCTGCCATGGCTGGGGCCCCC
>VSDK01009736.1:22912-37114 GCA_009767595.1 Symbiodinium kawagutii
GCCCGCTGGAGGCGGCAACCATCATGGCTGTCACTCCATCATTTTGTGCCGTCATGGCATCAGCTCCATGCTCTAGCAGCAGCTTCACTATGGGCTCATGGCCACCTTGAGCTGCAGCCATCAGGGCCGTCTCTCCATTATTGCGTGCTGCCCTGACATCAGCCCCATGCTCTAGCAGCAGCTTCACGACTCGCTCATGGCCACCTGCAGCCGCTCCCATCAGGGCTGTCACTCCATCATTGCTTGCTGCCCTGGCATCAGCTCCATGCTCTAGCAGCAGCTTCACGACTCGCTCATGGCCCCCTGCAGCCGCTCCCATCAGGGCTGTCACTCCATCATTGCTTGCTGCCCTGGCATCAGCTCCATGCTCTAGCAGCAGCTTCACGACTCGCTCATGGCCCCCTGCAGCCGCTCCCATCAGGGCTGTCACTCCATCATTGCTTGCTGCCCTGGCATCAGCTCCATGCTCAAGCAGCAGCTTCACAACAAGCTCATGGCCACCAAAAGCTGCTTCCATCAGGGCTGTCACTCCATCATTGTTTGCTGCCCTGGCATCAGCTCCATGCTCAAGCAGCAGCTTCACTATGGGCTCATGGCCACCAAATGCTGCTTGACTCAGGGCTGTCACTTCAGCCCCATGCTCAAGCAGCAGCTTCGCGACATGCTCATGGCCCCAAAGAGCTGCTTCCATCAGGGCTGTAAATCCAACATTGTCTGCTGCCCTGGCATCAGCCCCATGCTCTAGCAGCAGCTTCACGACACGGTCATGGCCACCACGAGCTGCTGGCATCAGGGCTGTCATTCCATCATTTCCCCCTGATAGCCTGGCATCAGCCCCGTTCTCCAGGAGCAGCTTCACTATGGGCTCATGGCCACTTTGGGCTCCCAAAACCAGCAGGGATCTCATAGCAACATGGATGCTGAATAGAGATTCTGTTGCTCGAAGTCTTAAAAGACTCCGCAGGAGCGATGCATTCCCAGTCTCTGCTGTCAATTTCAGCATTTGGTACAGCCAATTGGCTGTGTCGTTTTCGCTATCGAAATTGGCTAAGATCTTGTCCAACTGCTTTTCATTGATGGACGCTCCATGAAGGCAACACCGAGCAGCCGCTCTGAAGTCCGAGCTGGCCAAAAAAGTCTGAACGAGGCTTGTGGAAAGCAGCGAACGCATGTGCTGGTTGAAGTCACTGAAATAAAGATCATCTAAGTCAAGATCTGCTTTTGTGCTCGCGTGAAAGAAATGTTCCGCACCGTGGGACTTAACCACATTCCCTTGGGCATTGCCTGCAACGTGGGCCCAAATGCTGTACTTGTCGGCTGCTACTGAGCTTTGCGCCTTTCCTTCAGGGAAGTCCAAATGGCCCCAGCGCTTTTGACAAAACAAACCCATCATTGAAAAACAACTCATTGCAGCAATGATTTGCCTGGACTCAAAAACTGCACAACTTGCGAACCAAGTCGCCGGCCGACATGCTCCACAAGGCTTCACATGTCGCTTGCAGCATCTTGGCTTGTTCTGCTCCTGAGCCACGGACCAGGCCCGCTGAATCTGACAATGAGCCCAAATTGCCTCGGGTATGAAGAAGTCAAAGACACTTCACATGTAGTGCAGCTACGTGTGCTGGCCGGCTGCAGATAATTCACATCAGCACCGACTCGATGGGACAGACACCGTGGCACCGCCGAAAGCTGCTTGTGGACAACCCCAAAAAATGAGATCAAAAATGATGAAAACATATCAAAACATGTGCGTATGAACTTTGCAAATCAAAACTCTTCAAGGGTTACGGCTAAAGATCGTGGCCGAGTCACATATCAGCTCGAAGGGTCTTTGCAATTCTTTGAGCCTCCAGGTCTCGAAAAGGCACCAAATTCGCTTGAACGGGTTCACACTTTCGTCGAGCACCTCTGAGTCTACAGAAACGGCTCAAGGCCACAGGCTCTCACAATGACAAAATCAAAGGCAAAAACATCGAGTTGCGCCAGCAGTCTCCCACAGACAAATCATGGGTCAGCCGAAACAGAACTTGTAAAGGTCCAGTGGTGGCACCAAAAAAGACTCTCTATTTCAAACAGATTTTAAAATGAAATGGACTCCGCGGCACCATCACAGCACCACCTGCGGCTTGCGCCAATGCTGCGTTGAAAGGCCCCTGCATAGGCTTCTCACCAACTTCGTCGGCCACGGCATGCTGGTTGAGAGCAAAAAGACCTCATGGCCAAGCGAGCTGCACTTGGAGGCATAGTGATCCTGGGGGTAAACCATTTACTTATTAGAACTTTACTTATTAGAATATCAAATGGGAGCATCCTGAATAGGTCAATGATTCGGTAAATGGTTTTGATATTGAATATGACTGGGTTATAAATGATATGGCTGCATGGGATATTCACCACCACCTACTCCAGGATGGTTGTAAGTCGACCTTCATCTCTGCCAAGGCACAGATCCAGCACACTACCGACTGCGGATGCTGAGCGAAGTTCGGAAAATGCTTCGTGGCCCACAGTTGGAGCGCCAAAAGAGTGCTGCCTCAAAGGAAGTGTTGATCAAAAGTTGATCAAGCCAACTGACATATACACATCTTCGTACCAGTCGGTCTCAGACATCACCCCAGGTGTTTCAGAGTAGTTGCCCGGCAACATTTAGGATTGGATTGAAAGGAAAAAGTCTGAGGCCGAGTTGCTATACAGGTGGCCCCAGAAGTGCGACACGAAGATGTGCACCAAGAGTCCATTAGGATTCAGCAGCTCCGAAAAGGAAGATTGCCTCAAATCGGAGAGCAAAAGCACTCACATCCACAGACATCGCCGCAAAGAACCAACAAATATATTTCACATGTGCATAGTATTATCCAACAGACCTAAGTACAAAAAAACGCGCATGTTGCAGTGAGAATCTTTGCATCCAAGTTTCAGGACTGCCCAAGGTATGGAGCGATTGGAGTCCTGATCACGGGCTGCGCACCATCCAGGCTTAGACATCGGTGTCACCACGTAGGTGTCCAGCGCGTAGAGGTTCGGTGCTTGTTGGAACTTCTCTCCGGCCAAAATCGCTTGAGCGTTGTCTTGGTTGAAGCTGTCCTTATCACCAAGCTGCCACGAGAAAGGTTGGGCCATGGTTGGCCTTCAGGCTCTGGCACAAGAAAAGGTGATACTACTGGCCTTTCAATGGCCTTGCCCCGAATGGCCTTCGAATGACAGTGTTAAGCCCGAAAAATGAACTTCCGTGGTGCAAGACTTGCATTCCAGAGAACCTCTAGGAAGCCGCATGACAAGGCAACTGAGGCTTTGAGGAGGAAGCTCTGCGAGATCATGATGGAACATGAATTGAACCCCTCATGACAAGAGGCGCATTGTTGTGCCAACCAGCCAGACTTCACGAAGAGTTTCTCCAAATGCTCGAGCTGGCACAGGGCCATGCCCCGCAAGGAGTGCGGAACCACTCCTGGGTCGTGCAAATCATTTTTTTGCCAAATTCCTGGAAAAAGGCGACAATGAATTCCATGCTTCGCGTTTGTCGGGTTTTCATTTCCATAAGGAAGATTCCTTACCCTGTCGCTCTAGATTCAATGTCAGTCTGCATGGGATGTCAGTGGTACCTATGTTTTCCTGGGCAGGCAATTCTAGACCTCCATAATTGTCTGCAAAACACCATCCAAGAACCCCAACAGGAAGTAAACAATTGCAAGACCTACAGGTTTTATAAAAAAGAAGGTGCAGCAAAGAGCATCAAAAAAACAACTATTTATGGGTTGCAAACCCATCGTCCGACGTCAAGGGCCGTGAATCACGACGAAGCAGGCATAATCACCCCTTGGAAACTCAAACTGGCCGGTGCATAGGCCCTAAGCCCTAAACTGAACGGATCAATTGTCCTGACCAGTCATCCCAAATACGGCTGAAAGGCAAACGGGAGTTGAACCTAGCCAGCACACAGAAACTCACGGGGCACATGCCAAGTTTCGCTGCGACTGGGCTGATTCAGGTCTTTTCTGAAAGTCATTGACGATCTTCTCGAACTGCTCCTGCCAACGTGACGCCCCTCAACGCATTCAACACACCATCTTGAGCAAAACCAGCAGATAAAGAAACGACAAAGAATTACCTTTTCTGTTGAGGGACCTTGCGGGTTTTGAATCATCTTCTTTCGGCACAGGCCGCAGTGCTGCCGAAGGAAACTAAATACATGGGCACACATGGGCACACAAAATCTACACGTGAATTACGGACGTCACATTTGTTATATAGATCCCGCCTTTGAAGGTCCATCCGTGGTCAGAATCGGAACATACTGCCCCGGGGGAACCCAGCCTTCGTGATTCGCTGCTGCCCTGCCATTAGATCTTGCAGCTCTTCTGCCGATGGTCTCATCCCAAAGACCCGGGCCGCCTGCCTCGGAAGTCACCAACACCGGAAGCTATGGCTATGGGGTTCAGTTGGTCCCTGTGGGCCAAGAGATCGCTGCTGAAAGTCAACAAACAGCCCCAGCAACTTTCCGTCCGAGTGGCTTCAGCTCGTGCGCGTCCAAATCGCCCGAGCTGTCAAGATCGCAGCGCATGGCCACGAAGTGTGGGTCCTTGAGCTTCTCCTTCAGGTCTGAAGCCACCTGGAAGCTTCAGAAAAGGAATCAAATGAAAGCCGCGACCCATAAACCCTCAAAACTCCACCCTGTCACAGGGGGAAACTGAAAAAATGTGAAAGTAGATCCGAACCTGTGTATGTTGCATGTGCGATTGGAGATCCAAGCAAAAACTTGTTGGGGAATTGCTGTAGGGAGATGCGAGAAGATCTTGTATGATCTTGTCAGCAAGGCATCTATTTCTCATACCATCTCATACCTTTAGCTGACAACATCTGAGAACAACGCGCCGACATTTCACCACGCCTGCAGCAACTCTGATTCCCAAGGCCTTTTCGATTCCGGGCCACCGGAGCAAAATGAACTCGTCACTCCAAAGTCCTCCACAATGGGTTCCACTGCCTCAAAGCTAACAGGTAAAACTGAAACAATGACTGCTTCAGAGTCTTTATTTGGCAGAACATTTTATCAATTCACTTCAATGTTCCTGGCGACTGCGAAGGTGCCGATGACAATAATGATATCCGACCAAGAGCGAAATGAAACCCACTGCCAAATGCTGACATGTGCATGGGGTGTCTCCATTGCATCTGTGGGACTTCAGATTGTGGCTGGTGGCTGCTGGCTTCTGCGCTCCGGGTCTGATCCAGGACGCAACCTTGCGAGCTCGGGGACGCACCCTGTGGAAACCAACATAGAGAGGGGGCTGCGATACTTTGACGGCAACCTTTCGGGATATGCTGCCACTCAGAACAGCGGCACCAAATAAAGTCAACTTGCTCGATTACTGGGAAAGTTTCAGACGCTTTTGATTGGAATTTCTGGCTTGCGTTGTGAGCTGATGTCATCTTCTAACCCAAATCGAAGTACAAACACTGACCCTTGATTCACTACCCAAGCGATTTGCATCGATTTGCTGGTTTCTTGACATACGTGGACACACTAAGTCAGCTCAGCTTGACCCACATAACGCCATTCCGGGATGACTCAGGTGACCAGCCATCCCAGGCCTTGGCTCGGCTGTGAGCTGCTAGCCGCAGCTCCTTCCTGGCAGACCGACGCCTCAAAGCAAAGGAAACCATAACAAGTATAGCTGCATTATAGCAAGAGTAGCCTCTTCATAGCAAAAACTGGTTCCCAAATATTGCAAAATCACTGCAAGGCTCTAGAAATTGCAAGAATCAAACGGTGAAGCTTTCGGGCACCCTTCTGATTACTTCACATCCCAAGCAAATCCATGGTCAACCACTTTCAAGTCTCTTCGAAGACAACCCCCGCTCACTGCCGTACTCTGACATGTCCCAGCTGGGCTCATCCGAGCATCAGATCGTTGCGATGCGGGACTGTCGGCTTCTGAGCTCTGCAGGGTCTCGTGGTAGACTTCGCTGCCTGACGCTTTGGATGCACCTGCAGCAGCTGAAGACAACGGACCATGGAAAGGATGCCAGCTTGCAGGTCCACCTGCCCGTACTTGCCATTGATTTTTTCCAATTTCCCTGCATGGTGCCCATATGTGCCCATGACGGCCATCTCTTGGGTGATGAAACCGTGGCTTTCACCACGCCTTTGCGCTGCAATGAACTGCTGGCAACATCTCCTGACACGCTGCCCCAACCATGAGCAAGGTATGGTTCTCTACCTTCAACATTCCCCATGGGTTATCTACAAGTTGTAAGTGATCAAAAGAGAATACATTGTTTCCCTTCAGGTTCTCTAGCTTATAAGTGATCGGGAATGAAAAACGCAAGAGCAATGTCTTTGGGATCATTCTTTGGGGAGGCAGTCGATCGAACAAACGATGCTGAACAACATCGCATCAGGGCTCCAGCGCGAAAGGCCAGACCACTGAGGGCTTGGAATGTAAGCGCCTTTTCGCAAGCCTTTCCATTGCAACTCATGTTCTCACAACAACCAATGCCAGCTGGCAACCCCGTGACGCTCCCGGATGCTGGTTCTATGCATCTCCCATCCTTGGGTGGCAGCCCGCAGCGTCCGATCCAAAAGTCGTGGCAAATCCTGGAGACGATCCAACCATCACAAGCCTGTGGGTCAACCCACAGCTGCAGGCTGTCATTTCAATCGTTGCACTTAAACCTATCAAGACCTCCAAATTGGATTCACAACACTTGACTTGGATGCCATTGATCTTCCGCACTGCACTTTGCACAGCTCCTGGGCATACCCTGGCTGCGATGCTTGCGATGCCGTGCTGCAAGCGCAGCCCATCGGTGCCACTGACTGCGCGACCAAAATTAAAAGACTACCCGCACTTTTGGCGGCGTTGGAAAATCGCAAAACTTGAGCACAGTGGCCGCGCCGAAGGATTTGCTCATCTCAACCTGAGAGAATGTGTGAAATGCCACTCACAGCTGTAGTAAAATTAAACAAATGGCGTTTGAAAGTTGCAGGAAGAAAAGTTCAGCCCTACCCACCCTGCAACAACTCTCACCCTGTGCCTGCAAGGATTCTCTTGGAGGGGGCCTCCAGTTGCAGAGTTCAGGTCTCCAACAAATAGCGCAGCTGGCTCTGCCCCACAAAATGCACACCAGGGTGGGCATGATCTTGCAGACTTGCGATTCCTATCCCTATTTTCCACTGCTATGCACTCAGTACCGACGTACCAATACTACACGGCCAATTTACTGACCACACCCAAGGACAGCCGCATTTTTCCAGGTTCCAGTGGCTGGTGCAGCGCGCATGAGCCTGGCCAATTCCAAGGAGGTGACAAAATGGAAAAACGAATCTTCCAATGGCATAGTCATAGTAACGCCGTAGATGGCATGACCGCCCCAGTTTTACAATGCTGATCCATGCTGATCTATGCTGATCAATTTCTTTTGAAACAAAATGGAATTGATTCAAAGCAATGCACTACTGTAGATTTCAGGTCGCTAGCGGCACAGCTGGCGCTCGCACGCTGAAGGGCTAGAAATGCCCGGCCGTGCCCGGCCGCTGAACCCCAACATGGCCTCCTTCAGCTGCTGGTTGAACTCCAGCACGATGCTCCTGCTGGCGCATCCGTGCTTGGCTGCATCGCAGTAAGCAGGGGTTTCAACCAGGGTAAGAATTAGGTTAGCGCATAGGCTCATAGGGTGAGCTCCGAAAGTCACAAGCCTAGGTCAGGAACAACGGGAGATCCGTTTCAGAATAAATGACCAAGCTTTGAAGGTTCATCACCAGCTCTTCAGGAAAAAGTTCGCAGTCGATTCATATAGATCTTTCTTTATGCATTCAATAAAGCCAGGACAAATCTCAAGACTCGCATCACTCTAAAAACGAACATGTGCTCTGTTCTTATATAATGGTTATTTCCTGGGCCGCCATGGATGATAACCATCCCGCCATGTTTCGCTTCCAGCTTACTTTCCCAAAGCGCAATCACCTGATGGATATCCTCTGTTGCAAGGTTTGAACATCCTGCAAGTAGCCAAGTTGTGATAACTGCTCAGTGGGGGCTGGAGTTGCGAAGAGATTGCCTATGGACATCCACTGAAGGGCGCTTCAAAGTAATGCCATTCAGATCCATTCAGTGTTGATATCCAAGTAGTTTGTCAAACATGCAGCGCAATCACTTGAAAAGCATTGGCGATTGATGCCACCAGAAGGAAAAACGGAAGTTTCCAGCTACTCACAGGGCTACCATCGTAGTTTTTATTCCTCTCACTTGGAATACTGCATCCGCTGTGAATGGCGGCATGTAGTAATTAGGCCTCTGCCAACAACCGCATGGATACAACGCTTGGGGTGAGCACAACATTAAAAACTGCCCGGGCGCAAATCCTAGCAAAGGTAGCTTTCCCGTTGATTCCTGAAATGTTCAGCAGTTGTTCAGGTATACGACCTGCTTGTACTTGGTGGGCATATGGGCATATCCAAAGTACAGCATAAGGTGCGCCCCCAACGCATCAGTGACCCCTCTTGGGAATGCTTCAGGGTGCCCCAGGGCCCCATGGCTATACCGAATTCCGAGGTCCTCGAAAGCTTGGCAACGCGGTCGTAGGTGACCAGGCCATTGACTTCCTGAAGGGGATGGTCAGGGGAATGATGATGGCAAGTGATCATCAAGTGGTTTAAGGGAATGTTGATGACCAAATAATTATCGTCAGTAATGGTTGGATTATCGTTAGTAATGGTTGGTGATGGCTGTTCGGGGGATGATGATGGCTAATAATTGTGATTCGTAATGGTTGGCTAACGATGGTTCATGATGGAAAATGATTGCTAATAGGTGATTGATAACGATTGCTGCTAGTCTAATAATCAGCCCAAGGTCACCACCTAATCAATGGTCTTTGACTGCCAATCATTTTCCGATCAATAGTACCAACTAGTTCGTCGTGCTTCATCAATGCCACTTTTGGGAACATCATCTTGATCCAAATGGGTTAATGATGATAAACAGCGTAATGTTTTTTTGTGACTGGCTGACGCAACAGTACTAAGTAATGCTCAGCCGGTTGCTGCGAAGACTGAAGCAACCCAATCAGGCAACCCATCAACCCAGCGCAAATGGGCGGCAGCGAACTTATAATATGTACTGTACTTGTCATGAAATGATCAAGTTACAAGGTAGAAAAGACGTAACTTGTTACTGTAACCGTTGTTAACCCATCACTCACAATTGATCGTTGTTATCTAACTTGTGCAGTTCACAGTTCATGAGAACAATCCAATTTAACATGGAGTTTTATGGGGACCAAAGCCACAGCGGTGCGACCATTGAGGCCGTTCTTGATTGGGGGAGAGCTTGCCATTTGATTTGGAGAATCTTAAATGTGTGCTTTCGTATGCTCATACCTTGTGTATGTAGCAGCGCACTGGCCCTGAAGTCTTCACACACTGTCCTCCTCAATGTCATTCCACTGAGTGTAAACCTCGGTCGCACCGGCTGAGCCCCCACTCCGTTTTCCTATTTTTTGGGCGTTTCTCGGGATAGATGGGATCCCCAAACAGATGGTTGCACTACCATACATGATTTATATTGGATGATGTGGGGGGAACCCCATTTTGAGAAAGGAATTGGTGATAATAATCACTGTAGTCCAAATTGATACCCATCCAAACACGCGAGCACAGGTGAGTAAAAACGAACGTACAGTAATTAACATTCCTACAAATGCATCAAACAATACATGTAACAAAATAAAACTGAATGCAAGTGTAAGTGTGTGTGTGGCACTATCACCTGGTCATATTCCCATGATTTGATGGGTCTTAGATTTTCCTCGCTCATGGTTGCCGCAAACCTACCATGCATTTATAACCCATCATGAGGATATCTACATTTAATTCATTCTATGATGTCGCGCCATGCTTCTAAATATGTCAGGCTATTTCACCTGGAGAAACTGTTTTTAAATGTTCAGTAGCAATTCATGGCCTATCGTACCAATCAAAAACATCTCCAAAAATATCTATGCTGCTCGCTTGCTGCTTGCGCACGGTTGACTACCGGACCAGATTTGAGATGTCGAGCATATACCAATTGCGAATGGGCAGCTCTTTGTCAAACAACGACAGCAACAAACAACACAGCGAAGAACAACAACAAGAATGACAACAATCAGAAACAATAACTAATAACAACAACAATAATAATAACAATTAACAACAATAACAATAACAACAACAATAACAGCAACAATTCTTAGCTCCAAAAGCCCCGCCAACAGCAACTCCGCCATGGCTCCACTCCAGAGATCCAGTTTTCACATGGAGGGTACCTTGGGATACCCCCACCGTCAAGACCCCCTTGATAATTTTTTAAATCTATCTGGCATACCTCGACGTCTGAATTGGAATAATTATCCATAACTAGTTGAGTTGATTGACTGAATATCTATCCACATACCTTCCAGTTCAACATCCATTAATTATCCAGGGACCTTTTAGATCAGCACCCAAAAACTATCTGGGATGTTGTGGGTCGAAATCATTTAGAATCAAACCCCGCCATTAAATATCATAACATATCAATCTATTTACATATATATAACCTAAATATCATACTCCAATTCAATCCATCCAACTCCTTCAATATCCATCTGAATCCATCGTATCCCATGACATATCATCATCAATCATATTCCATCATCATCCATCCAAATCATTCCAAATCCATTCAAGCCATTCCAAGCCACCGGCATCAATTTTCTTCTATTTTCTTCATTTTTGCTTCCACCTGCTCGATCCTGCTTGTATCATCTCGTTCATTTCGAACTATTTAACCCCAGTTTGGATCGCGAATACTCGCGAACACTCTATGGGGATCCTGTGGCGAACAAGGATAAGCTGTGCCTAAGGATCTGTCATGGTGGCTCTTGGGGCTGGTATGGCCTAATTGGGTCTTATCCAAGGGTATTGTGGATGTCACATACCCCATGATAATTTTTTCGAATGCCTCTTTGGGTGGATTGATGTTGGCTGCCACCATGGATGATTTACGCAATTGGGCCATGGTGGCCGAATTTTTGCCATACACGATACTACACCCAACCCCACCATAGGCCCGTCAAAGATCCATCTTAGACCCAATATGGGCCCGTGCTGTGTTCCGAAAAGTCATTCTACCCCATCATAAACCCATCATAGACTCAACATGTGGCATTTTTGAGAAATGCCTGTGTTGGCTCTGGGTTGATGACCTTGTTGTGACACCCGTGTGTAAATTACCCAGGTATACCCACCACATACTTTCAGGACAGCTGGATAAAAATAAATAACAATTTAATTATCCAAAAACAAATTATCCACAACCCACGGTACACCTAGATAAATTTACTCATGGTACGGGGCATGTTTTCACAGAACAGATCCTGCAAGCGCTCGCCCAACGACAGCAGCCGCTGTGCAAGCTCCTGCGCCGGGAGGACCAGTGACACCATGACGGTGGAGATGATGCTTCACGGTGATTTGCAGGTGTAGACATGCAATTTAGAGATGGATAGATACATAACAAAGTTATGTACTGATAAAGGCCTAGTTTCTAAAGATATGCAGATGCAGCACCTGCTTTCCATCCTTGCCCGAGGGATGTATCTACATGTGCCCCTGCACCTGGCAGTTCCACCAAGCAATCCGAAATTTGATCACATGGTGACTTGAGGAAATGTCCAGCTTCATTCGCGGTGCCCGCCCCGCAAAGCCTCTGCGGTGAAGCTGACGTTCCTTAGTTCAACAAATTAGGCAGGTCGCAACACACATCTGCGCAGGGAAAAGCGGCAGAATTGATGGATAAAACCAGGGAACATCCCAAAGGCAACATCTTAGGGTCAAAAGTTGGCAGCTGGTTGACTCCCAATATCTGTCCATTTGTCAATTATAGCGTTTCAACATGTGCCTTAACCATCTTTTATCCTCCCAAGCGGTAGAGGATGCTCTCCGTCAACAGTATCGCCCAGCTTCCCATAGGCCCATGACGTTTCCGGCGACCACTCATGGCCCTTGGAAATCCAAGGGGCTCTGCATGTGAGGGCGGGGGTCAGGCAACTCTTCGTGGTACCCCACTGAAGGCGTGATGACGAAAACATTCCATCCACATGAAGTTTAGCAAACACAAACTGTTTACCAGCCTGAATCTTTCAAGATCTTCCAAGTATATAATCTTCTCATAAATCCCTGGTTTTGATCAACACTTCGCTGGGTATTGTCTTTCAAGAAACTGTTCGTCCATGTTCTGATGGTGATGCCTCGACGATGGCCGGTTTGCTGCACCTGAATTCTTTTATCTTCTTTTGCCACAGTTGATCTTCCAACCAACATGTTTCAACTATCCAGGGCTGGTTGCTAACACCGCGGGGGGTGGTTGATACATGTTGAGGAAGAACTGCTCAAAGGTTGAGTCCACAAAGTGGAGAGCATGACCAGTTGATAAAACCAGCACGAAAGACAGGAACCAATTGATCACACTGATAAAGCCTTCCTGTAGCCAGGTGGTTTAAAAACAAACCAAATCCATTGACTGGAACCAATTGCTCACACCTACTGACCCGTGACTGCTGCAGGCGAGGAAAGTTTATCTCAGGACCACCGCCAGGTGGTGGCAGCTACGACCTGCGCCGCAACTGAGGGCGGCGCCTCCAAGCCCAGGGCGCGACCCGCTGGCGCCACAACTGGAAGGTGGTGCGCCTTGGACCAGGGCGGCCGTGGTGGATCCCCATGGTGGTCGAGTCGTTCCCGGGTTCCCTTCAGCTTAACCATGGTGAACAAAGCTGGGAGAGAACCAAGATTCAAGCCTAGTAGGCTGTAGTTACAATCAAAATATGTAAGACACGATGTGTTCAACATCATAAAATCCAAATGATGCCAAGACTGGATGACTTGTTTCCTGACTCTTTGGGCTATCTTTGCAGGTGAGCCGTCCGTTGCAGCATCAACCCACAGCTCCAAGTAGGGCCCAGATCTGCCCTACTCAGTGGTGAAGCCAAGCTGCAAGCCGTCATACCTCCATTCCAAGAAGCAGCTGGCTGGGGGGGGTGTCTACCGGCAAACTGCTGTGCTAACATGACAACAATGGAGCTCTCCAGCCCTCAACCATGACATCAGCGGTTCGTTTTCCAAAGACCAGGTTGCATATATCCACACACCAAGTACTGAACTGGAAGCCCTACCTCGGAGAGAAAAAAACGCATAAAGGCATTCTCAAAGTAGCATCAGAAATGTGGGACAATGGCAAAGAGATTGTTAATCATTCGCACGTATTGGCCACCCAGAACCATGAATGATGAGGTATTTAGGGCAAAGTTCCTTTTTCGGGATCCCAAATGGTGTGTTTTCACAACCTGTTTCAGGGCATGTAACATCATGCTTCCTTCATCTTTGTTCTAATCTTGCCAAGTCTGAGCTCCCAATAGAAAGGCATTCCCGCGATGTTCCGCAAATCGTTGTGGGCACAAAGGGTCATTCCTTCCCAACCCACACAAGTTACTGTGGATAACACCCTCCTTGTCTGCTTAGTGGTTGAGCCCCGTTCCGAAAACAGCAGCGTGCTCCACCTTGAAACATCCCAAGAATGCTGGAGAATACAACTGTTGCTGACAGCGCCAAGCGGTGCCACGCAGATATCCTTCGTGGCTGTCATGGATATATCGCTAGTTAGTTTCGTTGACCAACCCTGGTGACCAACCCAAGTCGCCAGGGCTGCCCCAGGGCCCCATGCCACCGGCCGCACCGGCGACCTGCGTGTCTTTGGCAGCGCTGTCCAGGAATTCATTGGCCGATTCCAAGTCCTTCAAGTTCTTCAACTCGATCTCCAACGCTTGGGGTTCAAGCACTTTCCTAACAATTTGACCGCTGGAAGTTGCCAAGGACACAACACAAGCGACAAAACAGCGGCTTTGATGCGACTTTATGATCGTCGTCAATAATGATACCAATAGCCATCACGTCAACATTAATCACCGCCAGAACGAACAACATCATCATCATCATCATCATCATCATCATCATCATCATCATCATCATCATCATCATCATCATCATCATCACCATCACCATCATCAGCATCATCAGCAGCATCATCAGCATCATCAGCATCATCACCATCACCATCATCAGCATCATCAGCATCACCATCATCAGCATCATCAGCATCATCATCAGCATCATCAGCATCATCA
>VSDK01009736.1:37148-67876 GCA_009767595.1 Symbiodinium kawagutii
CATCATCATCATCATCATCATCATCATCATCATCATCATCATCATCATCATCATCATCATCATCATCCAAGCAAATCACTGCCACACTTAAACTCCAGAAGTTGTCACGTGGTGTGCACATCACCAGAAGGATCCAGCACGCCACTCACTCATCACCAGCACCACCGGCATCTGTCCGCCAGGCATCGTTCCGTTTCCTGCGCCCGGAGCAGCTTTTGCCGCTCCAACTTCAGCGTGTCGCTGTTCAGCGCCAGGATGGCACCTGCGGGGACATGGGGTTCCCCAAAGGTAGGGACCGGAAGAAGGTCGACCAAAACATCACCAAACATGATATCTCTGATATCTCTTCAAGGATTTTTACTAGTTTAGGGTGACTTTGGGAGAAAATATGTGCATTACATTTGCGTTTCTCCACTGCAGCATGTAGGTCATCCATGGTAGGATAACACACCAACACCTGTACAACTTGGACCCCTTCTGCTTCCCAAAAATGGACAAACCAAATGTTTTGTTATCCAAGGCCAGAGACCAGTACCAAAAAAGGAACAGAAATGGATCCATTGGATAGGTCAAATGCCATGGCCTTTGCTCAGGCCACTTTCTTGTGCGACCTTGTGCGGCAAGGCCGAAGGCATGACCAAACATCAATGGGTTTCTTGAAAAAGTCGACTCTGCAACGGCTAGCTCTGGTCGAGGAAGGTTGATGCAAGCTGATGGTGATGATATTTGATGGTCAGTTCCTGATTGATGAAAAACATGACGAGGACGATGAGGATACCCATGATGAGTACTCATTCTAAAGAAAATTGGAAAGGGAACAACGCAAACTCCATCCATCACAACCCGCGGCCACTTGACTCCGACTCAGTGAAGTCTGCTGGGATATTTAGCACATCAGATTTACCGTGCCCATGGCCCCACCACGCTGTACCAAGTGACCATGGCCAGCTGCTGATTTTGGTTTTCCTTGGTTTCGGTCAAGAGGTGTTCTCGCGCGCGTCTGGCTGCGGCCAATAAATCTCTTCTCTTGGCCTCAAAGAAGTCAAACCTGTCAGCAGGTGGGTTACCAGGTAGTGAGTGGCATTCCAATCAAAAAGAAGAACCCCCTCAACATTTGGGTCAAGACAACTGATTGCTGCTTTGACCAACTTCTCACTTCGTCCACATGGATTAAAGTGATGATCCTACATAGTTTGATGAAGTTTCTCAACAAAACGCAACGCACATCAACAAACAAACAGTTTCCAAATGATTCACATCTCCAGCCTCAGGTTCACCAAGCGTGGCGACAGGTGCTTGTCTTTGAAGGCCTCCACCTTTTCATGGCTGAGACAGGGACCCCGGAGAGAAAGTTAATGATTATCCCTGCCCTTCAAAGGGAGGGAACCTATAACTTCATTCAGGTTGGACATGATGAACATGTGGAAAATTGTGGGAATGGCCGGGAAGGAAGCTTCGACTCCGACCAAAAACCCTGAATGAATCTGCAAAAGTGTTTGATAGGTCTGGACCCGCCTCCGATGATTGGAAAGCATGGTGAACATGGATTTGCGAGGTCATTTAAGAAGCCCACACATGAAGGTTTAGTACCAATTGAAACCAATTTCATAGCGGGGATCAACAACAAACATCAACAAATGATCTTGTTCAATATTGATCTCAATGATTCCCAATCAGGGGAGAGCCTTCAACCACAGCAGCGATATGAAGCCATATATCTGGAATGTTGAAAACCATATCCGACATGTCGAAATAGCATATACAAATTTGGAATGAGTAAAACCTAAAATTGCAACCAAGCTCACACAACTTGTTGTCCAGATTCGAGCCCAACTCAGCACCACTGAACATTCAGCAAAGCCACAGGCTTATAGATGAGCTCCTCCGGTAGAATGCCCTCTTGCCTTCACAGAGGAAGCGGATCAATGATGTTGCAGGTGCGAAAGTTGACCATAGTGCTTAGCATTCGTGAACCTCAGCCACAAATATTATCACATATTGAAGATCCTCGGTAGTTACCAAGGGTTCTACTGCAAATTAGTTCAATCATTTCCCTGGACAAAGCCCCAGCAAAAGCAGAAACCACAGAACAACGACGTCATGACACCCACCAAGATGTGGCCAGGGTGCTTGCATGCTTGCAAGGATCGAGGCGTTGAGATCACTGCCTGAGATGAGAAAGCGGCATGTTCATTCAGGGAAACCTACACATGTTCCATCTTATCCAAGTGCAATGTGTACCAATTTGTTTGGAGGAATCAATGTGTTAGATTCATGCTTCATGAGGCAAGCTCCATTTCTTTTTGGGACCCTTACGCGATTGTGATGCAACATGGTGAT
Organism: Symbiodinium kawagutii; assembly: GCA_009767595.1. Lineage (NCBI taxonomy): Eukaryota > Dinophyceae > Suessiales > Symbiodiniaceae > Symbiodinium > Symbiodinium kawagutii. The sequence goes on from VSDK01009736.1 coordinate 39,489, forward strand.
CACACGTCAAAGCCCTGCTGTGGGTTCAATTGCAATGCGTAGTGGACTGCATGAGATTCAGAAGTGTGAGAATTAAGAAAACAAGGATATTGCTCGATCGATAAGCACTAGGCAACACTTAGTGGGAACAGTGAATGTGCATGTACATCCCGTCAAAAGAACTCACATGAGCAAAACCAAGCTTGTTGCATTGATCAAAACGAGGTCAGTCAGTTTGTCTGTTCACTTGTATGATAGGTTTTGTTCAAGTACTGACGTGCCACGGTCAAGGTTTGATACTGCCAGCATCTGCCAGCATTTCATCGTTGGCAACAATCCTGATTGATGCTAGTTCTGCCAGTATCGGCTAGTTACAATCTGGGAAGCATATTGGGAATGGACAATTGAGTTCTTCCATAGTCTTGGAGCCATTGCCCAAGAAGTAGTGCAACATTTTGAAACTAAAGATGGATGATACACGGAAACAATTGGTGTGTACAATGTGCAGCGTCCAATGCAGGCGTTCTATGGGGAGGATGTGGCTCCAAGAAAAGGCGAAAATGAGGAACAACGGTGCCAAGAGGCGTCAATGAGGAGCATCTACCAGTACATTGGGAAGGTTGAGTGGCCAATGTTTGGGCAATACCTAGATTCACCATCCTACACCATCCATATGAATGGGCGAAGAATTGAAAATGATAGTACCATATTACCAACCAGCGATTGAATCATATCCGCGACCCATGCACCGTTCCAGCCTTGGGATTGTTCTCATCGAAGGTCAACAGCGAATTCGCCATGGCACCCCGACCCGTGGCACCCGGGGCCCTGGATCCGCCCAACTGGCAGCGGTGAAAGCTGGTGACTGCAACAGTGCCCCTAGCAGGTCCTAACAAAACGGTTGGTGAAAAGGATGCGATTCCATTGCGTCAATGTGCTCTCCCATGCCCTTGGCACGCATGGCCTACTTGCTTCACAGATGTCTACGGAATGAAAGTCCAACGGTCCAACAAAGGTCTTGGAGTCCTAGAGGTGCCCACTACCAGAAGAATCCTACTCAAGCGGCTGCATGGTCACAACCAGCTAGTTAAGCCTTTGCCCTGCCGCAAATATAGTCTTTTTTGGTTGTATGACTACGGTATAACACATATAATTTCAAGCTACTATGTTCGTAAATATATTTGCGACTTTATGCAACCGCCACGTTGCAACACAACAAGAAGCACCCTTTCCCAAGAACAGCCCCCAAACATCATGGGCTGAGCGGGACATGTTTTTTTCGCAATCAGGACTATCCTCATAGGCACCGTGCAATAAAAACAAAGCATTCAACAAGTCCTTGATTGACAAATATCAGAACCTAGGAACATCGATAATTCAGAGAAACCAATAAACAAATAGGAAATGATGATGATGATGATGATGATGATGATGATGATGATGATGATGATGATGATGATGATGATGATGATGATGATGATGATGATGATTATTAGGGAAAAAGAGGAAATAAGAAAGTACAAATAATCACTGAACATGGAGTTCATAGAGTTGTAGTACGGAACCTATGGCACTGCATGGCATGAATGCACCCACGGTACTTCAACAAACCACGTGGCCTTGATCTGCCTCCGCTGGCAGCTGGCAACCTCCAGTCTGCCCTGCAGGCGTGCTGCTTGGAGCCCGCATGGCATTCCGAAAGTAGGGTACTGATTAGCAAGCCATTAACCACAATGAACATCAATGAACCATTGTCAGCCATTATGTGATGGCGATGGTTAAGAATGTTTGATTATGGTTGATGATGCTTGCGTATGTCAATGTGAATCAACCATCAGCAGTTTTACCATCAATAGCTGGTGATTTACCAGAAGAGATGGTGGGGTGTCAATAGATGTATGATGTAACTATGAATCTCCAATTGCTTTCAAACATGGTCAATGTTTACGGTCACCCACCAACCATCCGTGTTTAGCCAGAGCTCCAAACAATCTAAAATGATGACTTCAATGTCAATTTCATGAGGTCAGCGAGCGACTCGCTCTGGAGCCAGTGACAAACAATCATGAATGAATAGTAGTACCAACCGTCAAAAAACACTTATTAAACATCGTGAACTCCAGCCGTCGCCAATAATTTACCATCGTCAGCCCGTGAATGATCGGCATTAAGCATCGTGAATGACAATGAAACATTTTGAAGCATCCTGAATCATCATTATTAACCATCAGCTACAAGTATCATCAATCTAAATTAACTAATTAATCATGATCACTTCACCCACAAATATCACAAATCACCATTATAACCATAACTGGACATTTCTTTAATCAAATCACCAGCAATTCACACTCATCGTGAACCATCACAGGCCAGAAGCCACTACCAACGGTTGTTGGTGGTTTGGCCCTTGACATGGCATCATGGTTGCCATTGTTACCCCAAATCTGGATTATGTACCAACAGCCATGGCCATTGCATACTGTTCTTGAGCGGGCTCAATGTTTGGCTTTTACTGCCGTTACATCTCGCCTATCTCTAGCAGCATACGCGAACCACTTCCAGATCCTACTGCGAGTTGGTTCTGTGATTGGTGAAACTTTCACAGTAAACCATGCAGATCATGAAGCCCGGCCCAAACAAAATTGGAAGTCGCTTCTTGGGAGATTCACCACCTGCCTGGCCGGCAGCCAGCAGCAGACCCTTCCAGCAGCAATGAAAAAAATCAGCACAGTACATGCTTCCGAAATCTATAGACACATGCATGCATGGTGAAGCCTTCCTCCCAACAATTCTTTTGAGCGACTAAAACGGTGCCGCGGTAACCGAATCTAACGTTGCACGGCTTCACCCTCCAGAGGGATCACCGGCTGCCACTCCATCATGGCGAGCCCCATGCTCAAGAAGCAGCTTCGCTCCGAGTTCGTGGCCAGCTGCAGCTGCTATCATCAGGGCTGTCACTCCATCATTGCGCGCTGCCCTGGCATTAGCCCGGTGCTGAAGCAGCAGCTTCATAACAGGTTCATGACCGCATTCCGTGGCACGCATCAGGGCTGTCACTCCGTCTTTGTCTGCTGCCCTGGCATCAGATCCATACTCTAGCAGCAAATTCATAACAGATTCATGACCGCATTCCGTGGCACGCATCAGGGCTGTCACTCCGTCTTTGTCTCCTGCCCTGGCATCAAATCCATACTCTAGCAGCAGCTTCACGACACACTCATGACCACCTACAGCTGCTTCCATCAGGGCTGTCACTCCCTGATTGTTTTCTGCCCTGGCATCAGCACCATGCTCGAGCAGCAGCCTCACCACAGACTCGTTGCCGCTTCCGGCCCCCAAATGCAGCAAGTCTCTCATATCATGGCTGCTGAGATTGAGTCCTGCATTGGCCCCATGTCTTAGAAGACAACGCAGGAGTGACGCATTCCCAGTCTGTGCTGTCAAATCCAGCATTTGGTACAGCCAAGTCGCTCTGTCATTTTCCGTATCGAAATTCGCCCAGAGCGTGTCCAGCTGATCTTCGTTGAGGGATGCTCCACAAAGGCAACACCGGGCAGCTGCAAAGAAATCCGACCGGTCCAACGAAGTCCGAAGGAGGGGTGTAGAAAGCAAAGAGCGCATGTGTCGGTTGAAGTCACTGAAGTAAAGAACATCTAAATCATCACCTCTTTCTGAACTCTCGCTGAATACAATTTCTGGACCAACTGCCATGATCTGTTTCCAGTAGAGACTACCTGCAATGTGGGCCCAAATGTTGTACTTGTCGGATTGATTCGAGCTTTGCGCCCTGCCTTCAGGAGTCCAGACGACTCCAGCGCTTTTGGCAAAAGAAACTCATCTTTACGGCATTGGGATGAAAAACCATCTTTACAAACAACTCATCGGAGCAACGATTTGAACGGACTCAAAATCTGCACAACTTGCGAACCAAGTCGCTTGCCGACATTTGCCACAAGGCTTCAGAAGTCGCTTGCTGCATCTTGGCTCGTTCTGCTCGTGAGCCACGGACCAAGCCAGCTGAATCTGACAAGGAGCCCAAGTCGCCTCGGGTTTGAAGAAGTCGAAAAAACGTGTATAATTAGTGCAGCTATTCTTAATGGCCGGTTGCAAATAATGCACACCAACATCGACTCAATTGGGCAAACACTGTGGCACCGCTCAATGCTGCGTGTGGACAACCCCCAAGAATGGTCAAAACACATCTAAACACGTATCACTACATGTGAACTTGTTCGAGGGTTGTGAAAAATTGTGGCCAAGTCACATATCAGCTCGAAGGGCTGTTTCAAATCTTTGAGCCGCCAGGTTTCGAAAAGGCACCAAATGCGCGTGAATGGGCTCACACTTTCGTCCAGCACCTCTGAGTACAGGTGGCTCAAGGCCACGGGCTGTCACAACAGCAAAACAAAAGCAAAAACATCAAAGGACTTGTGCCAACAATCTCCCGTGGACACCTCATGGACCAGTAGCCGAAACAGAGCTGATACAAGCTCAGTGGTAACACAAAAGTAACTCTTGATTTCAACCAGACTTCGATGATGAAATGGACTCCGCGGCACCATCACTGCACCACCTGCTGCTTGCGCCAGTGCTGCATTGAAAGGCCCCTGCATAGGCTTCTCACCCACTTCGTCCGCCACGGCGTGCTGGTTGAGAGCGAAAAGACCTCATGGGCAGGCGAGCAGCGGCTGGAGGTATAGTGATCCTGGAGTAGATGCTGAACAATAACCTCCTCCTATTACTACACCTCCCCTAATATAAAAAACCACCTTGAGTGTGCACTTCTGGAATTTTTAATTGCATTTTTGATTGTAGCAATTGAAAACTAAAAGGAAAACAACATGCCCCAACCAGCGGGTTTCCCCCTTATTATTAAAACCCCTTGGCCTCAAGGTGTGTAATATTAGGGTCCTAACCAAGGAATCGTCTTGGCAATTTTTGACTATGTTTTAAAATGAAAAAAACGCAAACAGTAAACACCAAAACGGTTTTCATCATTAGGGTCCTAAATCTGAAATGCAGTTGGTTCTTGCAATTGTTGAAAGAGTTTCAACCGAGAATTTAATAACGCAAACATTAAACACTCAAATGGTTTCTATTATTACGGTCCTTGACTTCATATTAGGCTCCCCTAGTATTAAATCCCCCCTTAATATGAAAAACAGAAGGGGGGCCCCAAAAGCAGCCTGAGTTGTCATGTGTCCCAGAAAGTCAGTGAAGCAACCACTTTAGATCTTACCCATTTTAAGTTTGAGAATACGAAGACAACAATGACTGACCCTACTAATCAACTATTGTAGTTCATGAATGTGTTCATCTGACTTCTTGCATTGCGTGAATGGATTTAGTTCATGAACTAATCAATTAATTAATCAACTAATTAATTCATCAATCGACCAATTGATAGATTGATGTCCACGAGGCATCCCTGTGATGTTTCAAAGCCTGAAGCCCAGCTTTGAAACCTTTACATTACTCCGGGGAAGGTTTACATACTTTCGGCGGGAAGGGGGGTGCCCTGCGGTGTTAATCCGGGGCTCAGATCATATGGGATATCAATGATGTGAGATGCGAGGCCACCCTGCACCTCCAATAAATACATTACCTCCAATACATTACCTGCAACGCAGTAACTGTAACACAGTAAGTGCAACACAGGAACTGTTAGTACAGTAACTGTAGCACAGTATTTAGCTGCAGCACAAACACTGTAGCACAGTCGCTGCAGTAGCTGCACCGCACCAACTGCAGCACAATAGCTACACCACACCAACTGCAGCACAGTAAGAGCAGCACAGCAACTCCAACACACTACCTGCAGCGCAGTACCTGTAACATCCTGCATAACCGCTGGTACAGTTACCGCTAGTACAGTAACTGTAGCACTGTAGCTGTAGCACAAAAACTGAAACACAGTACCTGCAACACAGTAGCTGCACCACACCAACTGCAGCACAATAGCTACACTGTAGCTACACCACACCAACTGCAGCACAGTAAGAGCAGCACAGCAACTCCAACACATTACCTGCAGCACAATACCTGTAACATCCTGCAACACAGGAACTGTTAGTAGTGTATCTGTGCTACTGTGCTACAGGACAAAAACTGTAGCACGGTAGCTGCAACACAGTAGCTGCACCACACCAACTGCAGCACAGTACCGGCAGCAGAGTAATCACTACACAATAAATGCAGCGAAGTAGCTGCAGCACAAAGACTGTTTAGAAACCAAACAAATTCAGCACAGTAACTGCAGCCATCACATTACTTACAACAGCAACACAATATCTGCAACACACAAGCAGGAACACACGCATTTCTACAATCGCAACACCTCCACTCCCCATGATCCGCCGCTCTCTATAAAAAACCCCTTGGAGTGCTTAGTATTTGGGGAGGGGGGGGTTAGTGATAGGGGGAAGGGATTGTCAATGGCTGGACATGGTCGGACTATCCAAACAAAGATCGCCATGTGGTGTGCATTTTAGACTGGCATCCAGGTTTTTAGCCCTGGAACTGCCCTGAAAGTGGCTGGAATCCCAGGGTGCAGGGTCTAAATCACCAGGGGTTAAAACCGGGGTCGAAGATATCAAGGTGTTTTAAGTATTATGCTCCAGAAGCTTTAAACCTGGGGTCCCAACATATAAGTGCCTAAGTAGCCATCGAAGCCAACCCAAGGTGAAATCCAAACACCCCAGACCGTGAATCCAAAGCAGTTTTTTTTTCTCTTTGGCAACGCTCCCACATTGACATTGGTTTCTCCCTGCCAAGTCCCATTTTTGTTGCTCCTGACTGCTACAGGTTCTCTGCTGAAAAGTTTGGGATGTCCCATCTATTATGTTGAAACTACTAATGATTAAATACATTTAAGCACTAGCCAAGCAACCCTCATTCACTAAACGTTCCAGGCATTGCATGCCAAAGCAAGGCGCAACCCTCAGGTTTCTATCTCGCTTAAACCCTGGAGAAACCAGTTCCTACAGTACAGGGTCAAAACTTCCAATACTTTGAGGTTCAGCCTTGGGACACAAGGTTTAACCCCCCTGACGATTTGCTTCAATAATATAGCGCACAAACGCCCATTGTTGTTGAAGAACCTGCCTCTTTTTAAACAACACCACGGATCCCTCATGTTGATGAAGAACCTTCTTTCTTTGAATCAACACTAAGGATCCCTAATGTTGATGAAGAACCTTCCTTTTTTCAATCAACACTGAGGATCCCCAATGTTGATGAAGAACCTTCCTTTTTTCAATCAACACTGAGGATCCCTAATGTTGGTGAAGAACCTTCCGTTTTTTGAATCAACACTAAGGATCCCTAATGTTGATGAAGAACCTGCCTGTTTTGAATCAACACTAAGGATCCCTAATGTTGATGAAGAACCTGCTGTTTTTCCCGAGGGCGCCTGCGAAGGGTTCTTCGTAAAAAAGCAGCCGTATATAAACATCTGTACATCATCACATCAGCATCATCAACATCTGGACTTCATCACATCAGCATGAGCATCATCTGTAATCTGTATTACTTCATCATCACGTCAGCATCATCAGCGTCTGTATTTCATCACATCAGCATCATTAACATCTGTACATAATACATATAATCACATCAGCATCATCGACATCTGTATACTTCATCACATCAGCATCATCACCAACATCTGTATACTTCATCACATCAGCATCATCTTCACCTCATCTTCACATCATGGCATCTTCAGATCTAGATCCTCACTCACAACATCACATCAACAACATCAACATACACTATCATATCTGCAGATCTAGATCTCCACAACCTCACATCTGCAGATCTAGATCTTCACAACTGACATCTGCAGATTTAGATCTTCACAACTTACATCTGCAGATCTAGATCTTCAAACCCTCACATCTGAAGATCTAGATCTTCACACCCTCACATCTGCAGATCTAGACCTTCACAACTGACCTCTGCAGATCTAGATCTTCAAACGCTCACATGTGCAGATCTTTCTCTCTCTCGCTCTTCTTTCTTCTTCTCTCTAAGGCCGGGGCGGTGCCGCCGGACCGCCACGAAACGTGACATGTGCGCCGTTTCGTGCGTTTCGGACGTCTAAAACCTAGGTAAAATTGCGATTTTGAGGTGTCCGCGGTGACCGTTTGGCGTTTTGTGGACATTGAACGTCAAAAACTGAGGTAAAATTGCGATTTTGAGTTTTCTCGTGACCGTTTCGCGTTTTCTCGACATCGAACGTCGAAAACTGAGGTGAAATTGCGATTTTGGACCTGCTTCTTGGTACGTTTTGTCTTGGTGCGTTTTGCCTTGGTACGTTTTGCTTTGGTATTTTGCCGTGGTACGTTTGATCTTGGTACGTTTTGCTGTGGTACGTTTGATCTTGGTACGTTTTGCTGTGGTACGTTTGATCTTGGTACGTTTTGCTGTGGTACGTTTGATCTTGGTACGTTTTGCTGCGGTACATTGTACATTTTGCTTTGGTATAGGTTTGATCTTGGTTGTCTTGCCGTGGTACGTTTGATCTTGCTACGTTGCGCTGTGCTATACGTTTTGTCTTGGTACGTTTCGTCTTGGCACGTTTTGCTTGTGTACGTTTTACTCTGGTACGTTTTACTGTGGTACGTTTTGCTTTGGTACGTTTTGCTGTGGTACGTTTTGCGGTGGTACGTTTTGCTGTTCCACGGTTTGCTCTTGGTACGTTTTGCTCTGGTACTGCCTCCTTGTATACGTTTTGGTGAGGTACGTTTTGATTTTATTTTTTTGATTTGGTATGTTTTGCTGTGGTATGTTTGAGCTCTGTACGTTTTGTCTTGGTACGTTTTGATATGGTACGTTTTTCTGTGGAACGTTTTGCTGTGGTGTTTTTTGCGCTGGTATGTTTGGCTTTCCGGTACGTTTTTGCTTTGAGACTTTGTTTTGGATTTAGGAGTTTGAATAGCATTTGTTTAATGCATGTCATGTCAAATTTTTGTTGACCACACTTGGAATTCAGCAGAGCTGCTGGTGCTACTATATGCTGTCGGGACTGTCCGGGCATGTTGTGGCGCCGCGCAGTCAGAGTCCTCTGTATTATTGATTTCAATGCATGAATTTTCGTGCCTGACATGTTGACGATTTTCTGCGAGCTACTCATCCCGTGGTCTGGGCCTCGGTCTTATGCAGTGGAAAGAGTTTCGATTTGAAACATGTTGTGCGCAATGTCATGTGGTGCCTTTTTTTTGGTGCGTCAGTGTTCGACAGAGAATTGTCGGCGCTATGGTGCGAGCCTCGGGTTTTTTGACTGACACAGTATTTGCTTTGAAGCGTCATTTCCTTGTCATGGTTATCATTGACAATGGTATGTTAAAGCCAAGAACAGTGCAAAGTTGCTTGCTTGATCAATGCGGTTCTTCAATGCGGATGGTGAAAGGGAGAAATTGCAGTTCGCATTCGGAATGCGTAAACTTTTCTATTGCTTGCTCGGGCTTGATGGTTGAATTTAGTCGGTCATGTCTGATGGATAACATTTCGGTAACAGTGAGACATTGTCGTACAAGTGTTTGCATTCGCTTGTCATGGAAAGTATGATTGTGTCTTGGGTTGACAGTCAATCAATGTGTTTGTTTGCGCACTCAGGACGTTCGAGTTTTGATGCTTTCAGGTGGAATGCGTGATGCTCAATGTGGGGTATTGGTGCAGTGGACATTGTTCGTAGATCCAGGATCAAGACATTCCATTGTTCGTAGATCAAGGCTCAATGCTGTCATAGTGGTTTATCCGAACTGCTTTGTCGTTGCATTCGGAGCACTCCCTCACGCTCACATCAGCATTGCTTCGAAGTTGTTCATTCGCTATGTCTTTGCGCTCAATGTTTCCAGGTAATAGTTCTTATATCGATGAATGATATGCGAACAAATTGATATTACCTTGTTAGACAGTGATCTGCTAAGGTTATGGTCGACGTGCAGTAGAGTCCGCATGCTCGCAAAGGCTTGGGCCTCAATGCTTCCGGACTTTGAACAACGCCGCCAAAATGAAATCTACTGCAGTGTTTGGCAACATCAGCATATCTACTGTCAGATGATCACATTGCGTTGCAATGTTCTGGTTCGAGTCACATAGCGTCGAAGTTTTTTAGTCTATTTGTGTCCACACTGCTATGATCACCGCGACGCTGTTCTCTGTCGGGACTGTCCGTGAGAACGGCATCGCAGCAACTATCCATGGATCGCAGCCTGCGTGCCCGGGAGAAGCACTCCTGGACAGGTGGACTGCGATCCAAGGTGCACCCAACAGGGATAGCGGCTTTTTTTTTGCAGTTGGGAACCGGTTATGTTTGGATCGACCGACGAGAAAATCAACCAAGCGGGCTGCGGCCTGGGATCGGAGGAAGCCGCGCAGGCAGACAAAGTTCATGCGGTGGTCGTCAATTTCTGCCTGCTGACCTAACCATCGCATGGGTTGTTGTACTTATGCACCGCCGCCGCCTAGGGCGCCGCCTAGAGCGCTGCGCTCTCAGGACCACCAGGTGGTGCATAGTCGTCTGAATACTACTCTTGGGGATTTTTCTCCAGGATGAAGGCGTCTAGAGAAGGAACGCTTCCTTCAGGGGGTTGAAGTTTCCCCGCGCTCAATTGACCTTGCGGGTTCGCAATTCGTTCGCAGCCAGAAGACGCAAGGTCACCTTGCGTTTTCTGTCTGGCTCGAATCGTTGACAGCAATGTCGAGGCAAAACCTTGGCTGCGACGCCGCGCTGCACTCTGCTTCACGTGCTGCAAGCAATACCATCGGACTTGCTGCTTTTCCAGGATGACTTCGTCCTCGTGGTCAAAATGCTGATTGCGAACTATGACAGAGACGTGACTTCGTGAAGAGTTGGGCAGGACGCTGATCCATCGGTGTTCTGCACAGACTCTTCACGGAGTCATGTCGAGCCGTAGGTGGAAGGATCCTGCAACTGGATGCAGGCAATTCGTCTCGGATGGCTTTCAAGTGCCCAGTCATAGGTGATCTCATTTGCTTGTCTGACGCTTTGCAGGCACAAGTATGCTATAGGAAAAAGACCGTGTGACATGGATCGAACGCTTTCTTGATACAGGTCTTTGCAAGCAATGGACTCACCATTTGTGTCGTGAATATCTTCATTGGAAATGGAATTGTGTTGCTGAGGATGGATCAATCCAGACTCGCGCTCAAGATGTGCAAGATTGCAAACGCGATGTTTGAAACGCAAGACGCTTTGGAATGCAAGTCTTCGTTGAACATGTTTGGTCACAATTTCATTTGCTGCGCACCTGCCTTTCTTTTCGAACTCGTGCTGAGGCTGGAAACTTTATGGACAATGCGCACAGCACAAACACCGACCATTTTTTTCTTATCAGCATACATCCATCGCGCGCGCAGATCTCTGTACAATCCGCCTTCGACATTTTCTTTGTGATTAAACATTTGTATCATCATCCACCTTATCAAATTTTGATCAATCGCATCATCGTCTTCATTAACATCAGCATCATCATTTTCATTATAGCTTACATAATTTGAACACATGTATCTGAATATACATCCTCTATTTAGAGACTGCTTTAACATCGTCTTTTTACTTCCGGTTCTTCGTTCGTCCCTCATGTGTGGCTGGAGCTGTGTGATGGTCTTAAGATTCTGCGCAGCGCTGCTTGTCCAACGTGATCTCCTTACTTTAGGGATTGTCGGTGTAAGGATATCTTTTGTACAGTCCAGCTTCCGAGCACAAATCCTTACCAAACAGCTTGCTTTCGCATGGCTGACACCACGTTGGCCGGTGGTGGGGAACGCGGATACGCATAACTTGGGGCCAACGTTCTGACGATGGCTTGCGCCATCGGCAGGATACCTAGAACATCCTAGCGGCTGAAATTTCAGCCTCGAAGGGTCAGAGTATACTCTGCTGATGCTGAGGCTTTTTCTCCCACTTGGAGTCATTTTTACCCATCCGGAGGCATTTCTTCCCACGACTGTTTTTTTCAGCGGTTTGGCTCAATGAACCGCTTTGGGTTCTGCGGTGTGGGCCAACAAAGGTCAGCCCCCCACCTTGCAGCTGAATTGCACTTTGTGTGCTGTCGTGCATTGCTTCAAGACTCTTCCAATGAGCAATTGACCCCTGATCTTCAGCCATTTCAGATCTTCTGCTTTGATACGACTGTTGTTGATAGATATCTCTTTGGTGATGGAACCATCACTAAAGTGTAGTCCCGAAGCCTTGACACTTCTCGAGAGCGCAGGTGGGCAGCACTGATAATCTGACGTTGGCTAGATATCTCTTTGGTGATGGAACCATCACTAAAGTGTAGTCCCGAAGCCTTGACACTTCTCGAGAGCGCAGGTGGGCAGCACTGATAATCTGACGTTGGCTCTTATCAATAGTAACCAGGAAGCCATTCCCAACTTCTCTTGTCCCCGTGCTCTTGTGCAGGTCTTCACTGCATGCCAGCGAAGTGGTATGGGGAGGTCAAAGCTATCTTATGGGATGAACCGGTGGCTGACACAAATGAAACTTTGCTGAACAGTTCGGTTTGCCCTCACACGTTTTTGCGTCAACATGTTCGTGTCACTAGACTACTGGACTGTTGGTTGTTGCCTCTATCACATCTGGTCTCAGGTAGTGTCGCTGACAGAGAAACAGGCTGAAATTTTGATTGCTAACTTCAAGTCTGGTGGCTATGTCTTCGAGCTTGCCAATTACTTTTGGGATTGGGAAAAATTCTGTGAATGCCTCAGATCATCAAGAAAATGTTCACAATTATTTACATCAATGATGCTTTGGCTGAGCTGACACCACCCCAAAGGGTTTCACATAACTACTGGCCACGGCTCAGGTGCTGAAGAGCACAAGCGTCATGAGAAAGCCACTGTAGTTGATCAACCTGCCAGCCAGCCAAGCGCTGCAAACGAGTCCCAGGGATGAGCTGGTGGAGTAAACACCCAACAGCCACCGATAACATGACATGCGTCAGCCACAAAAAAAGAATCTAGAGCCATGCTCTCGCCTTATTTTGCCTTCATGTGTGACTTTCAGACTCATCAATTTTGGCCCTAGAGTGTGCACGCACCGCAGGCTTGGCCCCTTGCACCCCTCGCCAGGAGTGGATCAGGCGAGGGATGCTAGTTATCAAAAAACAATTGTCATGAATTCATTGCAATGGTTTCCCCAAGTTGACCTGTCAATTGCCACCCCGGTCTTATTTGTAGGCGGGCTGTCGAACCTTGCGCTGGCCTGGCACATGTTGTCGAGCTTTGGTCTGGTACTCGGGGCTCAGATTGGGGTTCCTTCTTTTTGAGGATTAAAACTTTCCCAACAAAAAAACATCATACCTGGCACTGGTACTTTATGGTTTCAGCTTATGGGTTCATCTTAATTATCCAAATTGTGTTGAATGGACCTAGGCGAAACCTCTCAAGCTCTGAGTCGGGAATCAATCCAGCACTTGGTCAGGAGCCAAGTTGACTTCCTTGTGCACAGTTCTGGGAAATGAATTCCATCAGCACCACCGGCGCCGCTGCCTCAGGCCAATGGACGACAATCCATGGTGCGAAGCCTCGCTTTGCCTGCAGCGCAACGGTGGTAGCAAGACACAAGTCAACCAGTTGCCATGTTTTTGGGCCTTTGTTTCAACATGCGGGTATAGCTCAACAGTAGATCACCCTAAATGTTTCCAACAGTCGCACATCATTCCAGCATTTTGCTCAAGTCCTAGTCCTAGCAATGCCTAAAAAGGCTGAGAAACGAATTGATGGTACTTTGGATGGGCTGGCTGAAGCTTTGGATAATGACTCTAAACTTCGTCGCCGGGCATTGAAAACAGGTAGCCTTTTGACATGGCCAAGTGCTACGGAGAAGGGTGTGTTGTCACTACCCAATTTGGCATTGAATGCTGATGTCATTTCAGTGTTGGTTGAGAAATGGGCTTCGCAGTGGACTGATCCGGTGATGATTCCTGTGGATTTACTCAAGAAGGAGGCTAGGGCATCACGGGGGCAACATGTGTGGAAATGATTGGCGTAGTCATAACGGCTTGCTGTGACCCTTCTTATCCATCATCTCTCTTTGACTTAAATCCTGCAGGTGAAGATCTTCCGCACAGCGTTGGAACTTGGAGTATCTCCGGTCGCTATTCACACGGAATCCCATGGAATCAAGAACTTGTTCACACTGATGATCCGACGCCATGATGGAAGTTCTAGAACAGATCCCTGGATTGTTTAATTTCAAGACAGTGCCTGCAACCATCATGTTTTGTCTTTTGGTTGAGAGTCGAGAGTAGGTTCACTTACATTGTTTTTCTCTAAGGACCCGAGGTTGGTCAAGCTCTATGATCTTCTCAGCACCTATTGGAAACCGAGGCCTAGATCCAAAAGCAATTTAGAACTTGATCCATACACCGAGGCTGCTGATTCTGATGGCAAGGCTGCTGGGGCAGTTCAGGCTGGGGAGGATGCTCAGGCTGGGGAGGATGAACAGGGTGAGAAGACTGTTCCAGAAGTGTCTGAAAATCCAAGACTTGCTTCCCCTACACCACATGCCATCGAAGAGCATTCCGAAGAGCAGCCCACCATGCGAACCCCAAAGAAAGCCACGAAGGATGGGTATGAAGAACATGGAGAAGCCTTTGACTCACACCTAGCGTGGACACTTGGGGGAGAACTTCCACCAACCAGGAAATTGGGTTCCCCTTGGGTGCCAACCCCTCCTCGCTCAAGCATTCCCTCGAAGAGTGAAGATGATGAGCTGATGGAAGCAGAGGCACAAATAAGACAGCTTGAGTTTCTAGATTGCAAGCCAGTCAAGAAGGGAAACATGTGAAAGAGTTAGTCCGAAAATATTCCTACAATTTTGGTTTTTCCCATGTTGGATCAAGGATTGCTATGAAGGAGCGCAAGATTGCAAAGGTTAGTCAACAAATATCAGTGACTTGGGGTCAGCTTCTCAGATCCAAAATAGTTTAATAATTAATGGTTCCCTAGCATCCTTCGCTCAGGTGACACCAGCACTCCAGTGGACAAAATGGAGACGCTCCCGTTTGAGGCCACCCAGGTAGCACAGCTGATGGGCCCCACTCCAAGCCCAACATCAAAGCCAGAGAAAGTAGAGTGTGCGCCCACAGAACCAGAGTCCTGTGCGCCCACAGAACTGGAGCCACAGAAACACTTGCCCAGTCAATCAGTCTTGGAGACACCGAAATCCAAGATGGATGATCACACGAAAGCACCTTCACCCTCCGAAAGTGTCGCACTCGTTTTGGATAATGAGGAGCCAAACCTTCAAACTTGAATAGTGTTTCGCACTGGTTCCTGATGTTTCCTTATTGATAATTTTTCCTGCTTCAACAACACAACAAGGGTTTTCAACACGTGGGTCAAATTGGTTCATCACCTTCTGTTCTGCTTCCCTGTTAGGATGCCATCACTCGTGAAGAGCAGCTGCGTGCTAAGAAAGGAGTCCAGCCGCCAAGAATGAAGAGACCTGCAGCAGCCAATCTCAAAAGACCCGCAGCAGCACCAAAACGAGGTAGCAGAAAGAAACCAGCAAAGCAGAATGAGGTCGAAGAGGATGAAGAAAACTTGCAGCAAGCAACACAGCATTATTCACCGACCAAGACTGAGGATGGTAAGGAGGATGAACCCACTGGTGATGCTGTTGATGATCTAGAGACTCCCATTCCCAAACGAAGTAGAACAACTACAAACAAAGGAGACACAGCGCAGGCAAAGGCAAAGGCGAAGGCAAAGGCAAAGGCAAAGGCAACAGCGAAGGCAGCGCCAAAAGCAAAGTCAACAGCACAGGCACCAAAGGCAAAAGCAAAGTCTAAAGCAGCCAAAGGAAGGAAACATGAGCCAGCTAAGAATGAGAAATCGCCAAAAGGAAAGGAAACACAGGAGGGATCCGGAAAAGCATCCACCACACCCAAAAAAAATCCCATACCTCTCAAGAAAACATTTGCCAAGCGATGGGAACCAACAGCTCAACCTACGAGGGCTTTTTGGCATGGCTTGAGGGAGGCATTCAACAAGGTCATTCAGCATCGGGTCACATCGCCGTCGACTATGGAGGAGAGGTTTGTTTGTTTTGGGTGGCGCCATTCATTTCTCTCTTTAGTGCATCATACCCAACAATGTCAACTTGGTTCTTGACTGATGATTAGCCTTTTGCTTTCTTTTGCTTACTAACTTCTTCCCACCTCCCCATGTGATTCCAATGCAGGACAGCTTTTGGAAGTTCTGCGACACTAAGTTCAAGACGATACCCCAGCAGAGCCTTAATCTGGATGATATGCCAGCTTTGTCCATGGGTTGGGCTGAAGCGTTTTTGGAAGATGATGCTGTCAAAGGCCCCAAATAACAGTACTTCGCTGCAATGAGTCTGTTCCAAACATTGTTTCATCCTGTGCCCACACCTTACAAAGACTTGACTGCCACTTCCCTGGAGGCCGGTTGCGCACCTGATCAAGCGGTCGTCAGCTGAGATTGCAGAGCATCGCAGAGCTGCTTAGAGTGGCCTCGTCGGTCATGCGTAGCGCTGCAGACTTGCTGATTTGTCCATTTCTCTCTTCACACGATAATGTTTTTGACAAGATTTAATCTACTGGGTTCAGTGTGTCCCATCGCAGGTGATATGCCGAAGGTGAGTGCTGCATTTCTGAAGCACCACTGCCACGATGAAGGTCAAACTGACATGGTTGCTGGCTAGATTCTTGCGAAGAAAATGCCTGCTGTAATCCCAGCATGTCCCAGAACTCTCTCGGCCCAAAGTAGTCTTTCATCAATTCAAAAGTCGTCACAGCAACCAGCATGAACCGGTGGCAAATGGACTTGACACTGCGGCGATTGGTAGCCCTTGGCGCTCCCAAGGATTCTTAGCTTATCAGGGGTGGAAAGCCTATAGATTTTTAGGGGGGTAAGAATTGGAAGTAATCAACGAGCTAGGACAAACAAACCGAGGGATTTGGCATCGTCCTTTTTGCCCAGGGGCTCATTGGCTTAGGAGTTTGTGAAGCTCGTGCTCCTCGTCTCCTTTCTCTCCCTTCTGGATCCTCAGAAGGAGCTGGTGTTCATCGAGATGTTCGCTGGTAAGGCACGGCTGACGAGGTTGGCCCGGTCAATGGGTTTTGCGGCTGAAGGGCATGACATCACTTTTGACCATGCTGCGAACTCCAGTCCATCTGGCAACAATGCCATGGACATAACATCGGATGCTGGACTAGTGTTTCTTGGTGTTACTAGTGCAATTGTAACAAACTTGTTCATGATTTTTGCCACCCCTAATCCAAAAGAGTGTTGCTAATGGATCCCTGGGTCATGACGTCATGAACTGAGGCTACTGATCAAAGCGATATTGGAATCTCGGTTTGAAAGAATGTTAGCCTTGGTTGGGCTTGTTTGCAGCTCCATGGTGGTGGTTAACGCTGGAACCTCCAAGCGTGACTTTCTACTGCCAATGGGGGATTTCGACCAACCTTCCGTGCTCTACTCCAACCTCATGGCTAGCAGGCTTGGGTTCTAATGTTCAAATCAAGCACCGTTTACGGTTTGAAATGGTTCTAGTAAAAGGGCCCCTGTCAGGTGTGCTCTCCTTTTGCTCTTGATCACAGCTACAGGATCCGTGTGGTTGTTGGAGAATCCAGGGTCGAGCGTGGTGATGTTGCACGACCACATGCAGAATCTGATCAGATTGTTGCGCAGAAAGGGCATGAAGGTCTACAGACAAACCTTTTGGATGGCTCATTACCATCATCCAAATATGAAGCTTACAAAACTTTGGTCCCAATCCAGTAGCATTTGGCGTTTGGATTTTGGGCCGCTCAAGGGCAAGAAGTGTGAACCAGAACATGAAACAACCAGGAAGTATTTTAACAAGAAGGGTGAAAAGAGGTTTACAGCTACTGCATCTTTGAAGCAAAGCCAGTTCTTGGGCCCCATTTAGATTCACCAGAAAGAAATTTCAATGTTGGCTGAAACATCACATCATCACATCGGTCAATCACTTCATTGCAATTGTTATGAAATTTCTTTCTGGCCACCAACCTTTTCTATTTGGGGAAACTTGCTTTTCAGGAAAAACGTTCTGGCTCCAGTCGATCAGCTTGCCGCTCAGGGACTATCCTCCTGCATTTGCAGCTCGAGTACTTCGCCTCCGCAAGAATCTTCTGCAGCACAGACCTTTGATGCCGATGGACATGGTGGGGCGGCAGGGGGCAGGTCAGAACCAATTGAACTGTAGATCATGATGCGTACTTCGATACTATGGTAAAGTAAAGGCCCATTGGTCCACTGCAAGGATGATCTGACGTTGGGTAAACCAAATGAGATGAGATCAAATGTGTTAGATTTTCAAAAGCCTCCGTGACCCTTCAAAAACTATCATTTTAACAGGCGCCCTTTTTTTGGCGTTTTTGGGCCCCAAAAAGAAAAAAAGGGCACCTGTTAAAATCATAGTTTTTGAAGGGTCACGGAGGCCTTCTGCAATCTCAGCAATCAAATTTCCCATCTCATGTCCATGATGGCAGGTGGATATGAAGACCCCACTTTGCCATCTCATTGCTGGTATGGGAGATGCTTTGAAGTGCTGGAGCGAGGATGCTGCGCTTCATACTGTGGTGGCCTATGTGCGGTACTCTAAGTATTTGGTCATGCCCGAAGAGTACAAGTGTTTGTTGAAGAAAAGTTGATACATCAAAGCATGGTTTGGGGGTGACTGCGTGAAAAAGGGGTTCGGCTGCTGACAATGTCCTAGTACTCCATTCATGATCTGCTTGTCAATTTTTGGGAGGGAAAACGTGAGAAAACGCACAAAAACACAAAAAAACAAAAATAAACAGATCGGAGCTGCGGCGGAACTTCCCGTCCTTGCGGCGGAACTTCCCGGGTTTGCGGCGGAACTTCCCGGACACCCTTGCGAGTGCAGTTTGAAACTACTTGTTTGGATAATGTTGGATGTTTTCTGAAGCTTTTGGCCCATGGAGCCTGCTAGTCGGTCATTTTCTAACTCCACTTTGGTGAGGGGCTGCAATCTTGTTAGAAATTCGACCATGTCTCTCGAATCGGACCCGGACTACCTGGAAATGGCAAAGCAGAAGGCGGAGTTGGAAGCTACTAGATTGATTTACGGTAAACTTAGCACTGACAACTTTATCCATGGAGCCTCACTTTATTTTCTTTTGCTTTGTACTGGGTTGTACTGTTATCATCAACAAACAAGAGATTAACAATGCTATGCTGGAGAGCGGTTTCACACTTGCCACTTCTAATTTTCAAGCCCATTGCTTCATTCAGTAACCACTACAAAATAATATCAACTTAGTGGGATAGAGGAACCATTATTCACATGAGCTGTTTTGTAACCTATCTTAGGCTCGGGTGCGAAAGATCCGAGAACGAAGAGCAGCTGCTGCCAAACAGGAGGCTGAGTCAAGCCTTGAAGCGACTCAGGTGGTGCATTCTCCTGACAAAGCCATTGACAACCAGGAACACCCAGAACCCGCTGAAGCCCCACCAACAGTTCCACAGCCCGATGTTGCCAACCAGGAACACGCAGAACGTGCTGAAGCCTCACAGCCTGAGAAGGCTGTGGAGGAGCAAGAGGATGCCCTCAGTAGTGGTCATGATTCTGATGTCTTGGTCCAGGCTGTGGCGACCCTGGATTTAGTGAGCCCTGAAACTACTGGTGAAGAACCGACTTCCGTTGCCCCAAATGCTGATGAAACTGCTGGTGAAGAACTGACTTCCGCCACCCCAAATGCTGATGAAGCACTTGACCCAAAATCAAAACTTAGCAAGGAAGAGAGGCGTCGTATCAGGGAAGAAGAACAGCTTGCCACCGGTTCCCAAATTCCTGCTACTCCTTCGACACCTTCTCCAGTCAAAGACATTTGGTTGCAATCAAAACTGAAACCAGCATGCATGATACCCACAAAGACCTGCCTGGTAGATACTAGGGTCCCACCACCAAATGATGCCAACAGCCATTGTCTGATACATAGTAGCTCGGTTTTGATCTCATTTCATCAGCGCCATTTCAACAAAAACTCGCTCCAAATGATTTGGTTGAAATGGCACCCACAAATGGTTTGCGAGGCTTGTATGGGGATCCACAGCCAGCAATCCAATAAACTCATCCGCTCATTTGTTTGTATGTGGAATGTATGTGCTTTGTACTACGTAAATTGTAGTCGAGAACATACTGGTATAAGATACTAGCGTCTAGCAGCGGTGAATAATCAAATAACATTTTTTTAGAGTCATCTATTTAGAAATCTACAGTATAAATCATCCAAGCAACACATGAACATCAAATGATAGTTGAAAAATGGTATGGTATCTTTTTGTTGTTTTATGAGTGTCATGTTTTATGTGCAGGTTATGCTTTTTTGATGTTGAACCCCCGATGTTTTTATCAAATCAAACGGTCAACACTTTTTCCTGGATCATCAATTATGGTTTTCCCTTACCGTCGAAACATTTCATGTTTAGCACTTTCAGCCTTGATAAGGACCTCACCGCGGAGTTCCGTGACGTTGCAGATGAGGAGCCGGAGGCAGTGGCGCCGGCAGAGGCACCACCTGAGCCGCTGACAAAGGCAGCAGTGGATAAGCGGCTTAGGAGGCTGATGACCCCTCGTGCAGATGGAACGTTGCTGGTTCCACCAGAAGTCAAGCAACAATGGGCGGATCCATTGCAAAGGGAGAAAGTCAAATTGTTGTTTGAGAAATGCGCTCATCAACCGGACCGGGGGGCAGGGTGAAAAATGACATGAACTGGTTGTGCCAAACTGTGTCATGGGAAAAAGGTATCCTTTTTAATTTGCATTGTATCATTTCCCCCAATACACTACGGCAGGTAATCGAATCTATTGCTGATACGATGGTTCTCCATTCCTTATCATGATTGAATTGTATACTTACTTAGGTGGGACCCTTCATGTGGTTAATCGCCCAAACGAGAGCTCGCATCATCCCTCAGGATGCCTTTGTCAGAAAGACCAGGCGCATGTACCAGGAACTCAACGAGAACATCATGAATGTTGGCTGTGAATTTATGACCGAGAAAGATATGAAGGATGCTGGTTTTGATGAGAACCTCACTTCAAATAGTCATGACTATTTCGGGGAATTTTCACTATGACAACAATGAAAAATACTTGATCATTCCCAAAATTATTTCAACTCCACACTCGCTGGTTGACAAAAGAAATGGCTGTGCTGATTGGCAGTTCTAAACAAACGATGCCATGGGGTTGGCATTGCCAAGGAAGAAAATTAAGAACATCAAGAAACATTGCAGCTCCAAGCCGGCATTTACGAGGACACTGGTGAATGCTGGCAAAGCTGAATGAGATGTGTATAGATAGGTTCGGCTGCGCGTGATAATTAGGTCGGGTCACCCCTTAAGAACTGTAATGAATTCTTGTTGGATGGTTGTGGCATTTACTCTATCAACATTCAAGCAATGATCAGCTTTGGGGTTCGATGTTTTCCCGTGGGCAACCCTAGATTCTGATCCCTTGCGGCATCAGTTTGCCAATCACCAGGAAATCTAAATACGGAGAGGGAACGCTCTACTGGGTGGAAAGGAAGATCACTGGCGACCAAAGGCAACTTGCCCTATATCAGACGAGCTGACTACAGAAAAAAATGTTTTACTTATTCTATTTAAGTATTAATGATTGTTATAGTCATAATCCTGCTGTTGAACCAACCAACTTCGCCAACTAAGGCGCACTCGACGCAGCTTGTTCGAACAAGTGATCGACGAGGAGCTGGACAAGGATGCCGAGCTACCAAATGTGGACGCGGGTCTTGACTTCCCCAATCCTGGTGGACTCCTATCCGCATAAGCTACACTGACTATAGATGAATTGGGTTGAAACAAGTTCCCAAACAAATTTGTTGTAGACACCACAAAATGCACATTAATTACAGTTAGAATTCATAGTTCAAGGGTACAGGTTCGGTTAGAACCCTTTTGAAGTCCAGACCAACTACCTTCCTGCCCACTTGGTAGCCAAGGAGCTGTGGATGGATCTGAGGCTGCCTCCCCGGCCACTGGAGCTCCTGGTGCCGAGCTGTCTGACGATTCCTTTTCTGATGACAATGGGAGTGAAGCTGAAACCGTCATGAAAAAAGTCAAATTTCCTGAGATTGAAAGCACCCAAAAAGTCCCAGGAGCAGCGGTCAAAGTTACAAATTGTCTTGAGAAAAGGCTTAAATCTTTGAAAGACATTGAAGCAAAGTACAAGAAGGAGGAATCCCTGTCTGATTTGCAAACAACGTTTCTTAGCTTGCTCATGTTTTGCTGATGACATCTTTTGTTGATTGAGTAGTTTGTTTTGAACCGTTCATGCCATGCAGCGAATAGTAAATGCTACAAAGCTGAGGTTGAGCAACAAACTTGGCGACATGATCAAGAGGATGAACACAACGTGCGAAAAGATTATGGAAAACTATCAGAAGGGTGTTTCTGATTCTTTCTCGAAAGCGTCCCCTTGCTGCGGTATAGACCATGCTTTGAACCATCCATTCATTATGGAATCATTTTTTGTGTGCTTCGGCTGCTTCCAATGCCTGCCGGTCCTTGAGGATTGTGAAGCAGCTCAAGGAGTTGTACACCGATGCGAAGACACAGTCCAAACCTGAGCGGTTGGCTACAAAATGCTGCAACCAAAAAGGCAGAAACTTTGGGTGAATGCAGCTGGCTATGAGTCAATATAAATCAACCAACTTATGGGGGATTTCCACCAACAACAAGAGGGAAAACAATGGTTAATGATAGGGGAACCAGGGGTACGGGGTTTTGACCCACAGCCAGCTAAGGGCAGTGGAAGCCATCGTGATGGAAAAGCGTGCCAAGCTGGGGCCCAAGGCGTTCATCATCCCTATGCTTGAGTGGGCCATTCTCCTACTGAAACCCCCTCTTCTCCAATAGGAATCTCTTTGAGAAATCAACGCCTAGTAGAAATCATTCCTATTCTTAGCTCTTCTTGAGCCTCGTGCAATTTGAGGTCCAACCAACCTGCTCCGCCCAAAGAGGCGAAGGCAAAGGCTGTTCCGAAGAGAGCAGGAAAGGCCAAAGCGGTTCCAAAGAAGAGGGAGCCAGAGCCTACTCCGAAATCTAGCTCCAAAAGAGCTAAGAAGTAGGAGTATGACCTGCGAATCTTTCATCTAGAAATTTTGGAAGTAGGATGAGTGCGATGGCCGCATTGAGGGGATTTACAATGCAGGCTTGCGCACTGGAAAGAACCAAACGATGTATCACACACACAGTGAGGAACATTGTGCTTAGAGGAAAACACTGCAAAGCTCTAGCTCTTGGGTCACCCTGGATGAGTTTTTTTTCTTGGTTGGTTGTTTAACTCGTGCTCACTCCATCGGATTGTTCAACTTCATTGGCGCCCTGCATTGCCGCTGATCACAGCCAGGTGGCAACGATTCTTCGTTGGAGAGGACCATGGCGGAAGCGCTTGGTGAAGGCGTATGGTCCCAAGACTTGTTCAAAATCAATCCTGCCAGACTTATTAAATTGACCTGGATAATCTGATCGATGATGCTTCTGGATACTTATGGGGGGAAAATAGTTGTGGTGATACAACGTTTGGGGAGCAAAATCCATTTCAAGCAGCGGCATTCCATTGCCAATATTAATCCACAACATCTAGTGCAGCGGCATTCCATCGCCAACATGAATCTAGCTTTGCCCAAAGTGAGTGCAGCCTAAATCTTGCATGGCATTGCCGAACCTAAGGTCACCGCAACACACGTGCAACGAGTTCTGACTGGAAAGCGGGAAAACCCCAATGCTGAACGGGACTGTCACAGAAAGTTCTCACGGTGGGGACATTCGCTACCGTTGCCAATCCAATCAATCCAGCATGAAGTTGATGGCAGAAATGTGTTGACAACGAACTGGGTGAAAGTGTCTGACTGGTTGATGTATTTGCTGAAACGCATACCGGTTGTCCTCGGTAACCCTTCAGCTACTTTGCAAGAACAATGCCGGACATTCTGGACTTTGTTTCGATATGAACACCCTGATCATGTGATCTTTCATTCGAACAAAGACTTGAGCCACTGTCTCCCAATTAATCTGTACGGAGATGAAGGACGAGGTCCAAAGCGTGCGCAATATCTAGAGATTACTTTTGAAACGCCTTTTGGAGTATTTGAACATACAAAGCCGTGTGGTTGCGCAAACGAGGTCAGGCGGCAGCCTGCTAGTGCAACGCCAGACTGCCAAGAGCGTTGTCCGTTACCACCGGGCTTTGTGAAGACCTTGTCTACAAACTTGAAAGCCCACTCGTACTTGACAAAGCATTTGCTATTTGGGATGCCTTCATACCTTTACAAGGAGCATCCAAGCATTTTGGATGAACATCTACAACGTTTGTCTGTTGACATGCAAGACTTGTACAACAGTGGCTTGTTGATTGGGCAGGATCGTTGGTACGCAGTGCTGGTGGGAGTGAAGGGGGATATGAAGTTTCATTCTGAAACAATCTGCACTTTCACCAGGTGCCATTAAACCTGGGAAGGAAAAATCTGTTGATGATGTGCCCTTTTTACTATGCTGGGTCACCGGAGTTTCCTTTCGAGGAGGTCGATCATGAGCCCGCATGGGCTCAAAGTCTGATGATGTCACGACCTTGGGAAAATGACCATTGTCCACAAGTAGCAGCAATTCCTTTCGACTTGCTTGGGAGACAGGAGGGCATGTTTCGCCTCGACCTATTTCACCTTTTAAAGGTGGGGCTGAGCCGGGACGTGGTCGGCAGCCTGGTTGTCATTTACAGCCGGGTTGGTTTCTTCGATGCAAACGATGATCCAAGAGATTTCCCTGAACGATTAGCACGGGCACATGGCAGCTTTCGGCTTTGGTGCCTGCAGAACGGGAAAAGCTCTGGCGTGCGAAGCTTCACACGAGCTTTCTTTAATTGTAAGTCCTTTGCCTGTTCACCTTGGTCAAATTCGAAGGGGTCAGATACAACCCTTTTGCTGGGCTGGCTACGGTGGTTCACTGGCTTGAAGTTGGCGACTGACCCAGAGGGTATGGATACCTTTTTGAAAACGGCCAAAACTGTGACCTCAGCCATCCTCGATTTGCATCACCTCTGCGAAACCCATGGTTTGTTCCTGGACCGTGCTTGTGCTCAATTGCTGTACTGTAAAATGATGATTGTGGCCAAAGGGTATCACCTTTTAGCAAGAGAGGCCTGCACCTACCGCATGGTTGGCTTTGGGCTGAAGCCAAAGTACCACGGATTGAAGCATGTGGCCTTCCAACTGCGAAAGGCTTTGCTCAGTGGTGCTCCCAAGATTTTGAACCCAAACTATTGCAGTTGCGAATCAAATGAAGATCATGTGGGCAAAGTTTCTTCGCTGGCACGTAAAGTGTCAACACGAACTATTGGCCACAGAGTACTGGAACGTTACTTTTTGAAGAGCAAGGCTTTGTTTGACAGGCATGTCAAGGCCTATGGAAAAGGTAGTTTGGGATGAGTACGGATGAGTGTTTCACAAAGATGGGAAAATGGATTGGGGGAGCGCAGGGATTTGCAAGATGCACACCCCAACGAGTTTTGAAAGAAATGAACACATGTTTCTAGACTTTTTGGGCTAATCTACAAGAACAAATCCAATGAAAGAAATCCAGCATCTTCACCAAGGGGATCAGTGGGCTCTGCGGCTTTTCTTCCGGATCAGAGGCTTTTCTTCCCTAACGGAGTCATTTCTTCTCAGCTGAGCATGAAATTTCCTACTCGGTTTCTCTGCGGCAGAGATTCCCTACTCAGGTTGGTCTAGGTATGGACAACTCAGCTAGGGTAGATCGCCTCAGCAGATGTGTGAAAGAAGAGATGTGTGAAAGAAGAGATGTGAGAAAGATGAGAATGCGAATGCGCCAAAATGTTAGGAAAGTCGCGAAATGCTGTGTTTTGCAAGGTTTTGTGCACCATGAGGGTCCAGAAGGGTACCTCGCTAAAGCGGCGGGTGCGGAGCACTGTGGCGGAAGGTGTGCGCAAAAATCGTTAAAAAACCTAGGCGCGAAGCACATTTGGAAGTCAAAATCGTAAAAACATGTCAGCTCCGGAGCACTTTTGGGAGATGCAACTTGCAAAATCGTTAAAAAACCTAGGCGCGAAGCACATTTGGAAGTCAAAATCGTAAAAACATGTCAGCTCCGGAGCACTTTTGGGAGATGCAACTTGCAAAATCGTTAAAAAACCTAGGCGCGAAATCGTTCTTTAATTGTGAGTCCTTTGCCTGTTCACCTTGGTCAAATTCGAAGGGGTCAGATACAACCCTTTTGCTGGGCTGGCTACGGTGGTTCACTGGCTTGAAATTGGCGACTGACCCAGAGGGCATGGATACTTTTTTGAAAACGGCCAAAACTGTGACCTCAGCCATCCTCGATTTGCATCACCTCTGCGAAACCCATGGTCTGTTCCTTGACCGGGCTTGTGCTCAATTGCTGTACTGTAAAATGATGATTGTGGCCAAAGGGTATCACCTTTTAGCAAGAGAGGCCTGCACCTACCGCATGGTTGGCTTTGGGCTGAAGCCAAAGTACCACGGATTGAAGCATGTGGCCTTCCAACTGCGAAAGGCTTTGCTCAGTGGTGCTCCCAAGATTTTGAACCCAAACTATTGCAGTTGTGAATCAAATGAAGATCATGTGGGCAAAGTTTCTTCGCTGGCACGTAAAGTGTCAACACGAACTATTGGCCACAGAGTACTGGAACGTTACTTTTTGAAGAGCAAGGCTTTGTTTGACAGGCATGTCAAGGCCTATGGAAAAGGTAGTTTGGGATGAGTACGGATGAGTGTTTCACAAAGATGGGAAAATGGATTGGGGGAGCGCAGGGATTTGCAAGATGCACACTCCAACGAGTTTTGAAAGAAATGAACACATGTTTCTAGACTTTTTGGGCTAATCTACAAGAACAAATCCAATGAAAGAAATCCAGCATCTTCACCAAGGGGATCAGTGGGCTCTGCGGCTTTTCTTCCGGATCAGAGGCTTTTCTTCCCTAACGGAGTCATTTCTTCTCAGCTGAGCATGAAATTTCCTACTCGGTTTCTCTGCGGCAGAAATTCCCTACTCAGGTTGGTCTAGGTATGACAACAAAGGCGATGGGCTAATGCGCTTTGTTGGGTATGCGCCGGTCACATGGCTGGGAGAACAGGCTGAGAGCCGACTCGTTTCGAGTAGGGCTCCACTACTCGATCCGTGTAAGAATGGGAGGCCAATCTGATGAATTTCACGGACACGCATCTACATTGGATTGCTTGTCCCCGTTCCGCAGCTTCACACCTCGCTCTTCTTTTCTTTGGCTATCTTTCTCCCTCTCCCTCTCTTTCTCTCTGTGTTTCTTATCCCGCCTTCCTCCCCTCTCTCCCCACCACCACCTTCTCTTTCCTTCATTTATCCTTTTCTGTTCATCTTCCAAACAATACATCACAATACATATTTCATTAAAACGTTTTTCAAATAACATGTTAAAATCAAAATGATATATTGCATCTCTTAAAAAAAACGGTTCATTCTTCACGCTTCTTTAAACTTCACCTTTTCGCTCTCGGGCCAACCGTCGTCTAGTTTGATCAACCTTCCGGATCCTTACTGTTGTTTAGGAACCTTTTTTCCCAAAAGCATCTTCGATGCGATGGGTTCTCGTTTAGTTTGCTTTCGCGACTGCCGCCGCCAAGGTCGACTGGAAGGGAACGGGAAAGGAAGGAAAGGGAAGGGAACGGAAAGGAAAGGAAGGGAAGGGAAGGGAAAGGGATGAAAGGGAAGGGAAGGGAAGGGAAGGAAGGGAAAGGGAAGGGAAGGGAAGGAAAGGAAAGGAAAGGAAAGGAAAGGGAAGGGAAGGGAAGGGACAGGGAAAGGGAAAGGGAAAGGGAAAGGGAAAGGGAGAGGGAAAGGAAAGGAAAGGAAAGGAAAAGGGAAGGGGACGGGAGGAAAGGGAAGGGAAGGGAAGGGAAGGGAAGGAAGGGAAAGGAAAGGAAGAGGACAGGAAAGGAAGGGAAAGGAAAGGGAACGCTGTGTAGATGCGCGAGAAGGGGTGGGAGAGGTTGGTGGCGGCGAGCGACCGCGAGCGGGGGCTCGCAGTTAGTTGCGAACGGTTACTGGAAGATGGGGAACGGTGTTGGGTGCGCGAGGGAAGGTGGGAGAAATTGGTGGCGGCAAGCGACCGCGAGCCGGGGCTCGCAGTTAGTTGCGAATGGTTACCGGAAGATGGGGAACGGTGTGTGGGTGCGCCAAGGGGGGTTGGAGAGGTTGGTGGCGGCGAGCGACCGCGAGCGGGGGCTCGCAGTTAGTTGCGAACGGTTACCGGACGATGGGGATCGGTGTGTCGGTGCGCGAGGGGGGTGGGAGAGGTTGGTGGCGGCGAGCGACCGCGA
>VSDK01009736.1:71469-99671 GCA_009767595.1 Symbiodinium kawagutii
TGGCCGCGGTTGAGGTCCGGCAGCAGACACTCGGCGTGCATTGTCGTAGTTGAGGTCCGGTGAGGAGGAGGAGAAGAAGGAGGAGAAGGAGAAGTCAGCTCAGATAAAATCTAACAACCCTCACCTGACAGGTGGGGAACAACTACCTGTGGAGATGTGTTTCTAAATAAACTAATCAACTCCGATAAACCAGGGTCAGTGCCGCAGTGAGAATAAAACGCTTACATCCAAGTTTCAGGACTGCCAAAGGTATGGAGCGATTGGAGTCCTGATCACGGGCTGCGCACCATCCAGGCTTGGACATTGGTGTCACCATGTACGTGTCCAGCGCGTACAGGTTCGGTTCTCTTCTCAACTCTTCTCCGGCCAAGATAGCTTGAACGTTGTCTTGGTTGAAGCTGTCCTTATCACCAAGTTGCCAGCCATCATGCTTTGGCACAAGAAAAGGTGACACTACTGGCCTTTGAATGGCCTCGCCGTGAACAGGGACAGGTTTTCGGAGGCCATGGTGGCGCTAAGCCCAGTCGAAAAATTAACTCCTTTGCCCCAGACTTGCTTTCCAAATAAACTTTAGGAAGCCGCACGACAAGGCGACTGAGCTTTTTTGCAGAGGAAGTTCTGGCATATCATGACAGAACATTGAACCCTTCATGGCAAGAGGCGCATTGACGTGCCAACCAACCCGACTTCACAAAGAGTTCTTCCAAATGCTCCAGCTGGCACAAAGCCATGCCCCGCAAGGAGTGCGGAACAACTCCTGGATCAATGTTGAAATCAGTGGGTGATTCTCTGGACAAATGATTGACAAGTAGTTTGGCCGAATAAATGTAATCAATATTCAATAGCCATTCCTTCGCATCTGTCTGGTTTCCATGCGTTTGATGATGCCCCAGGCAAGATTCCTTACCCTGTCGCTAGCTATTCAATCGACTGCATGGGATGTCATTAGATATTGGTAGGTAATTTTCCGACTGCCTCCACCCTGCTTGGTAGGCAATTGTAGGCCAACGTAATTGTCTGCAAAATACTTTCCAAAAACCCAACAGGAAGGGACCAAGTGCCATACCTACAGGTTGTATGCTGTGCAGGAGTAAGAAGAATCTAATTCAAAAACTTTCTGGGCCTCTTTAGGCCCAAATATCTGAACACCATTGCAAGCCTACCGTGGTGCGCCAACAAACGGGGAATCACGATGAAGCAAGCATGAGCAGCACTTGGAAACTCAACTGGCCGGTGCTTAGCCCTAAGCTGAACAAGTAACAAATTCATGGTCTTGAGTCTTGACCAGTCATCCCAACGATGGCTGAAAGGTAAAAGAGATGTGAATTCAGCCAGCACATACAAACTCAGCAACTCCCCGGGCACATGCCAAGTTTCGCTGCGATCTGGCTGACTCAGGTCTTTTCTGAAAGTCATCGACGATCGTCGCAAACTGCTCCTGCCAGCGTGATGCCCCTCAACATATTCAACACACCATCTTGAGCAAAAGCAGTAGATGTAGATCCATAAATGATCAAGAATGACCTTTTTGTATTGAGGGACCTTGAGGGTTTTGAGGCATCTTCTTTCGACACAAGCCCCGGTTCTCTCAAAGGAAACTAAACACATGGGCCCACAAAATCCACTACGTTTGTTGCATCCGACCTGTAATCTGGGAACTCAAACACCACCATTTTGAAGACATGCGGCATATCCATGCATATCCATCTTTCACATTCTGAACATACGGCCGGGGAGAATAGCCTTCGTGATCCGCTGCTGCCCCGCCATGAGATCTTGCAACTCTTCTGCCGCAAGTCTCATCCCAAAGACACGGGCCGCCTGCCTCGGAACTCAGCAACACCGGAAGCTCTGGGGTTCAGTAAGGTCCATGCGGGTCCCCAAGGTTGGGCCAAGAGATTGCTGCTTCTTGAATCGACGTTGGAGAAAAGAAACTATAGGCGTTGTGAACGCTTTTGGTAGCTAAAGGACGGGCCAACCATGGTTGCACATTCGACGTCATTTTGTAGCAATTTGTGAGCGGCTTTGCCGTGGTTCCAAAGCCGTTCACAATAAAATGGTTTTCTGACCCGAATTATTGGATGATTCGGTCCAAAATGGATCAAAGTGGGCCCAACCAGGCGATCTGCACCTAAACCCTGCATACCCTAACAATGGTCCCATGAACCCAACAGAGTGACCTAGGCACAGCAAATTCGGTCTGCCCAAACTGTTCGTATCCCAGCCATGGACCAAGGGAATTCTTAGATGGACCTAACAAGGCAATCCGGGCACAATCTTTGTGCGCCTAAACGCTAAACCCTGCACACCTGAGATAATCCAACATGAGCCCAACAGAGCAATCTAGGCACAGCAAATTCTCTAACCCACATATCCCAGCAATGGCCCACCCCGGCTCCATTACAATAAAAATGCCAAAATGTTCACTGCATACCACAGCAACTGTCCGTCTCTAGAATCAAATAGTTTGAACTAGTGTCACCGAGGGCTTCCTCCGCGCTATAAATATATAGATCACTAGAACTAATCGCACCGAGAAGTACTGCAGTGCTACGGAATGGATACTGCTTACCGAAGCTCTCCTTTTTCAAAAATACTACACAATGGATCGCTGCAAGCTGAGTCAGGATCCTCAACAAACCCCCAGTTGAAGCCAAGAAAATCCCCCTCGTCAAAGCAGTTTAGTTATGTTTAGTTGAAAACCATGTTGTCTCAACCACAAGGTCGATCAGTTTGTAGTGGAAATTCCAACCGGAACCTTTTTGATTTTGTTTTACTTTTTCTTTGTCGGGGCATCCAGTGGTTTGCCCCAATAAAGGATCACTATCTGGTGATCCCAGGAGCACGTTTAGATAGTTTAGAATGTTTAGATCACTTTTCGTCGAGCCAAGTGGCTTCAGCTCTTGCGCGTCCAAATCGCCCGAGCTGTCAAGATCGCAGCGCATCGCCACGAAGTGTGGGTCCTGGAGCTTCTGCTTCAGGTCTGAAGCCACCTGGAACCAAATGAAAGCCACGACCCATCAACCCTCAAAAGTCCACGTCTGTCACAAGGGGAAATTGAACAACATGTGTAGATCAGAACCTGTGTAAGCATGCGATTGGAGAATCCAAACCAGAACTTCTTGGGAAATTGCCATCCGGAGACGCAAGAAAATCTTATCAGTAAGGCATCTGCTTCTTATGCCTTTAACGGGTAACATCTGATACCAACACGCTGACATTTCACCACGCCTGCAGCAGCTCTGACTCCCAGGGCCTTTGCGATTCCGGGTAGCAAAACCAAAACGAACTCGTCACTCCAAAGTCCTCCACAGTGGGTGCTAGTGCCTCAAAACAACAGGTCAAACCGAAACAAGTCGCTGCTTCATGGCCATGGCAAAAAGTGCTGTCAATTCACTTCAATGTTCCCGGGGACTGAGAAATGGTATCCATTGACAATGATATCAATAATGATGTCCGACCAGGACCGAAATATCAATCAATTTCAAACCGCGGTCCAAAACCCAGTGCCCAATGCTGACATGTCTGAGCTCATGGGGTGTCTCTACTGCATCTGTGGGGCTTCAGATTGTGGCTGGTGGCTGCTGGCTTCTGCGCTCTGGGTCCGGTCAGGGTGGAAACCTTGCGAGCTCGGGGATGCACCCTGTGGAAAACAACAGATAGGGGGGTTCAGGTGAGACCTTACCTTTGGGGAAAATGTTCCGCTCAGAACGGCGGCAGCCAATACAAACAATTTGCACGATTGCTGCAGTACCATGGGAAAAAGTCAGAGTCCCCTGCTTCGGATTTCTGGCCAGTGGTCATGTTGTAAACTGATGTCATCAAAAGGTGCGCCATTAAACTTTCTTCCAAACCCAAGCCGAAGTAGAAAAGCGAGTTGATGTCATTTGCTTGTTTCTTGACATACGTGAATCCACTAAATCAGCTTAGTTTGATCAGCAAAACACGATTCACTATTCGGATGACTCAGGCGACCCCCAATGGCGTGAGAAACCACCTGTGGCTGTTCAGGCCACCCAACCGACCGAGCCATCCCAGGCCTTGGCTCCCTGAGCTGCTTGCCGCACCTCCTCCCTTGCAGCCTAGTGCCTCGAAACTATGACTGAAAGGAAAACACGTAGCTGCTTATATAGCTGCTTCATCGCAGAAACTGGTTAAATTTTTGCAAAAAACATCAAAGCTCTAGAAATTGCAAGAATGCCGCAAAGGGAAAAAACGTTCTGGCACCCTTTTACTTCACATCCCAAGCAAACCCATGGTCAACCAATTTCAAGCCGAAGACAAATCGATAATCCAACCCTCACTGCCGACTCCTGACATGTCCCAGCTGGGCTCATCCGAGCATCCGATCGTTGCAGTGGGGGCCTGTCTGAGCTCTGGGTCTCGTGGCAGACTTCGTTTCCTGACCATTTGGATCCACCTGCAAGGGATGCAAAGGTCCGGAAGGAGCTGTAGTAACCAACAAAGTTTCCAATTCCCCTGGTCTTTAGGCCGTCTCTTGGTGATTCGATGAAACCATGGCTTTCACCACGCCTTCGCGTCTAATTCTTCTTGCAACAAAACCTGCCATGGACAGAGAAAAAAAGGGAGAGAGAGAGAGGGAGAGGGAGAAAGAGAAAGAGAGAAACACACACATACACACAGCCACACTTGCAACAACAGTATCCCAGTGACTCTCACCCCCACGCCTGCCGCACTCTGAGCTTTGTTCTCTTCCTCCCATTTCAGCACCCGATCCAAGCTTGTCCATTCTTGGCAAGCAAGCTTGGCGCCCACGAATGGGAACCCCAGTGCAGGCTTGATGCCCCACAATACAGACTCAAGGTTTTTCAGCCCGCGCGCGGAAAACGATGGCACGAAGAAAACCAACAAAGTGATTTGCATATAGCTGAGAATAAGAGCGGCTTCTACGCAATTCCAAATAAGGTCAAATCAAGGTGCCACTGTAAGCATGCAGAGGCAGAATCAGCATGTGTAGGTCCATTGCACAAGAAAAGAAAAAAAACTTGTAGAAGGTCAGGAAAACACGAAACCTGCATAACTTAGGGGCCCACCAAGATTATTGATGACCTTGCGGTTTAGACTTCATTTTGTCCGATGTTCATATAGATAAATTTACATGCGTTTTTAACTTCAGGTTCTCTGCCTTATCAAATGAAGTTTCATAGAGAAACTCTGAGTTACGGATGCAAAGCACAGGGATGGCAAGAACAGAGTTGACAAGAATAGAGTTGACAAAAGCAGAATTGACAAGAGTAGGCTGACAAGAGTAGAGATGACAAGAGTAGAGGTGACAAGGGCAGAGTTGACAAGATCAGAGTTGACAAGAGTAGAGTTGACAAGAGTCAAGTTGACGAGAATAGAGTTGACAAGAGAGGAGATGACAAGAGCAGAGGTGACAGAGTTCTTTTTGCCAACGTGTTCTTTGTGTGGTGCGAATGTGAAAGATGGCAAGGTCCGGAGACTCTGTGAATTCTCATGAAATCGTGCTCCATGCTTTGCTGTTGTGTAGGTTTGTTCGGGGGTCATCGTCACTTTATCCTCGATTTGTCGCCCATTGATCGTCGACGGTCGTCGCAATGGCCTTGGCTGTGTGGGATCTCGGTTTTGCGTGGCAGGCATGGTACTTTGAATGCATGGAGTCATCCTCCACCTGCTTTCCACAATACAAATGGATTATCAGCTGATCATCAGATGCCTTGCAACGGTGACTTTGTGTAGCAGGCGTTGTACTTTGAATACATGAAGCTTTGCTGGATTTGTTGATGTTTTCTGCAATGTAAATGCTGCAAGCAAAACAGCTGAGAGAAGAGATTTCGTGGCCCTGTGCGGAGATCGTACGTATTGGATCGCTGAAACTGTAGCGCGGTGCAAATTTGAGAGATGGGAATGTCACGAACATTGTGAGTTCTCGTGGAATCGTGCTCCATGCCTCCATGCTTGAATGTTTTGGAGGCTGGTTCGGCGTTCATGTTCTTTTCATCCTCGCTTTATCTTCGTTTTATCCTCGAATGTCCTCGCATTGGCCTGGAGGTTTCAAAGTGTTCCTTGGCTGTGTGGGGTTTGGGATTTGTGTGCGTGGAGTCATCCTCCACGTGCTTTCCGCAATGCAAATGGATTATCAGTTGATCATCGAATGTCTTGCAACGGTGACTTTGTGTAGCAGGCGTGGTACCTTGGGCACATGAAGCTTTGCTGGACTTGCTTTCTGCAATGTAAATGCTGCAAACAAAACAGCTGAGAGAAGAGATTTCGTGGCCCTGTGCGGAGATCGTACGTGTTGGATCGTTGAAACTGTAGCGTGGTGCGAATGTGAAAGATGGCAAGGTCCGGAGACTCTGTGAATTCTCATGAAATCGTGCTCCATGCTTTGCTGTTGTGTAGGTCTGTTCGGAGGTCATCGTCACTTTATCCTCGATTTATCGTCCATTGATCGTCGACGGTCGTCGCAATGGCCTGGAGATTTCAAGGTGTTCCTTGGCTGTGTGGGATTTCGGTTTTGCGTGGCAGGCACGGTACTTTGAATGCATGGAGTCATCCTCCACGTGCTTTCCACAATGTAAATGGATTATCAGCTGATCATCAGATGCCTTGCAACGGTGACTTTGTGTAGCAGGCGTTGTACTTTGAATACATGGAGTCATCCTCGACATGTTTTCTGCAGTGTAAATGGAACATCGAAGTGTTCATATCAGATATCTGGCAATGCTGACTTTGGCTGCTTTTGGCTGCTTTTTTGACTGCTTCTGGCTGCTTCTCGCTGCTTCTCATATCTTGTAATACTTTGTAGTACCTTGGGCTACATTGCAATACCTTGTAGTACGCTGTAATACCTTGTAATAGTTTGAACTACTCTGTAATACCCTGTAATGCCTTGTAATACCTTGTAATACTTTTATCTACCTTGTAGTACCTTAAAGTACTTTGTAGCCCCTTGTAGTACCTTATAATACCTTGTAATACTTTGTAATACCCTGTAGTTAATATTGTAATACCTCGTACTACCTTGTAATACTTTGAAATACTTTGTAATACCCTGTAATACCTTGTAATACTTGTAATACCTCGGGGTATGGAACGGTACGCGGTGTTCCGGACGTATGGAACGAGCAGTTGTCATCAAGGGTCTTGTTCCGGACCTTTTGCAAAGGCAGTTGCAATAGATACTTTTCAAAGATACATGGAGACATAAATGTTTACATTATATACATATGTGAAAATAAATATGAAAAAATGAAAAGGAATAAGAAATAAATATGCGAGACTTATTGATGGAAGGTTTTTAAATACATAATTGAAAAGATAAATCTACATGTGCCTTTGTTGATTGTTAACATGGAAAAATGGATGTTGCCGGCTTGTTGGCACGCAAAAACAAAGTGAAATATGCACAGATTCAAATACAGTGTGTGTAATACATCCTGGGAAGGTATCCATAGCCGTATCCGAATTATCAGAATATGATTTGCATACGTTCCCGGACTGATTCTGATGGATGCAGGATGAGCAGCAAGAAAGCACTTGCTGCTGTTTTCGCGCGTCACTGTAAGTCTCTGACGTATCGCAAGATGCACTACAAGCCGTATAGAAAAGATCATCAATAAGAATAACTCATGGTCTTGGTCCGAGGGGGGTTGGCCCCGCATGACATGGTTCAGGTATGGAACGCGTATGGAACGGGTATGGAACGGGGTATGGAACGAAATGGACCCGATGCTCTCAACAATTCTGAGGATTTGTTTTTTCCAAAACGCAATGCAGGTCCACTAAGGGAATCTACATGACAGCAGCAAACAGCCACGGGTTGGGAGAAATCAAAAAGCAAGGAGAATTAAGGAACGTAGCACAATTGCCAATGGCTTTTTACCATTCAGCACCTAAAACACTGGGCCGGAGACATCGGGAAAGGTGAAACCCGATGCCCCGATGAAGGAGGAAACTACTTAAAAAGAGTAGTGTCCGGTATGGAGGATTTCCCAGTGACGCTCGGCAGGATTCGTGACCACTTTGTTTGGACAACCGCGATCTCCCGGCACGCCAATGGCGGCCCCTGCCAGCTCATTGCCCTGTAGTGATAGGAGAAAGTACCCGTGTATAGAGAAAATATTGAAAGCAAAAAGTGCAAATGCAAAACAATATAATCAAGTAGACCTTGAAGAGGGTGTAGTGACAGGTGACCGGGTATGAGAACAGAACAGCACTTCTAAGATACCTATGATACTATTAGCCTAGGGGCGATGACTTTATGTGTTGTTGTGAACGTATGCCTTCTTGGGAGGCATGCTGAAGCCAGAGAAATTGATCCCCAAACAAACTCAAATATCAACTGGCGATGAACCCTCAATCAAAATCCATGGCTGACCACAAAATTAAGAAGCCCACAAATACAATTCAGAAACCAAACCAATGCACCTACAACAAGTGAAATTAAATTTTGAGGTATGGATCATGGGTATGGATCATGGGTATGGATCGTAGGTATGGATCATATCCTCTAAAGGGGTATGGATCAAGGGTATGGATCATGGGGTATGGATCGCATGTGGGCCCGGGGTATGGATCGGGCCTTCACATTGTAATACCTTGTACTACCTTGTAATACTTTGAAATACTTTGTAATACCCTGTAATACCTTGTAATACTTGTAATACCTCGTAGTGCCTTGTAGTACCTTGTAGTGCCTTGAAAACCCTTGAAATACCTTGTAGTACCTTGCAGTACCTCGTCGTAGTACATGGTAGTACCTTGTTCTCCCTTGTAGTACCTGGTAGTACCCCGTAGCACCTTGTAGTGCGTTGTAGTACCTTGTCGTGCCTTGCAATTCAATACGTTTTGCTCTGGTACGTTTTGTCTTGGTACGTTTTGCTCTGGTACGTTTTGCTCTGGTACGTTTTGTCTTGGTGCGTTTTGCTCTGGTACGTTTTGTCTTGGTGCGTTTTGTCTTGGCACGTTTTGTCTTGATACGTTTTGCTCTGGTACGTTTTGCTCTGATACGTTTTGCTCTGGTACGTTTTGTCTTGGTGCGTTTTGTCTTGGCACGTTTTGCTCTGGTACGTTTTGTTCTGGCACGTTTTGTCTTGGCACGTTTTGCTCCGGTACGTTTTGTCTTGGTGCGTTTTGCTCTGGTACGTTTTGCTCTGGTACGTTTTGTCTTGGTACGTTTCGAACTGGTACGTTTTGTCTTGGTACGTTTTGCTCTGGCACGTTTTGCTCTGGTACGTTTTGTCTTGGTACTTTTTGTCTTGGCACGTTTTGCTCTGGTACGTTTTGCTCTGGTACGTTTTGTCTTGGTGCGTTTTGTCTTGGTGCGTTTTGCCTTGGTACGTTTTGTTTTGATACGTTTTGCTCTGGTACGTTTTGTCTTGGCACGTTTTGCTCTGGTACGTTTTGTCTTGGTACGTTTTGCTCTGGTCTGTTTTGCTTTTGTCCGTTTTGTCTTGGTACGTTTTGTCTTGGCACGTTTTGCTCTGGTACGTTTTGTCTTGGTACGTTTTGCTCTGGCACGTTTTGTCTTGGCACGTTTGGCTCTGGTACGTTTTGCTCTGGTACGTTTTGTCTTGGTGCGTTTTGTCTTGGCACATTTTGCTCTGGTACGTTTCGTCTTGGCACGTTTTTTTTTGGTACGTTTCGCTCTGGTACGTTTTGCTCTGATACGTTTTGCTCTGGTACGTTTTGTCTTGGTGCGTTTTGTCTTGGCACGTTTTGCTCTGGTACGTTTTGTCTTGGTACGTTTTGTCTTGGTGCGTTTCGTCTCGGTACGTTTTGTCTTGGTGCGTTTTGTCTTGGCACGTTTTGCTCTGGTACGTTTTGTCTTGGTGCGTTTTGTCTTGGCACGTTTTGCTCTGGTACGGTTTGCCTTGGCACGTTTTGTCTTGGTACGTTTTGCTCTGGTACGTTTTGCTCTGGTACGTTTTGTCTTGGTGCGTTTTTGCTCTGGCACGTTTTGTCTTGGTACGTTTTGTCTTGGCGCGTTTTGCTCTGGTACGTTTTGCTCTGGTACTTTTTGTCTTGGTACGTTTTGCTCTGGTACGTTTTGTCTTGGTGCGTTTTGTCTTGGTGCGTTTTGCCTTGGTACGTTTTGTTTTGATACGTTTTGCTCTGGTACGTTTTGTCTTGGCACGTTTTGCTCTGGTACGTTTTGTCTTGGTACGTTTTGTCTTGGTGCGTTTTGCTCTGGCACGTTTTGCTCTGGTACGTTTTGCTCTGGTACGTTTTGCTCTGGTACGTTTTGTCTTGGTGCGTTTTGTCTTGGCACGTTTTGCTCTGGTACGTTTTGTCTTGGTACGTTTTCTCTTGGTTCCTTTGCTCTGGTACGTTGTGTCTTGGTACGTTTTGCTCTGGCACGTTTTGTCTTGGTGCGTTTTGCTCTGGTACATTTTGCCTTGGTGCGTTTTTCTCTGGTACGTTTTGCTCTGGTACGTTTTGTCTTGGTACGTTTTGTCTTGTTACGTTTTGCTCTGGTACTTTTTGTCTTGGTACGTTTTGTCTTGGTATGTTTGGTTTTGGCCTGGTTTTCCAAATGAATCTGCCTTCTGTGTTTGTCTGCGATCTGTCGTGTTCAAACGTTTTTTCGGTTCAGCGCGTTCGCGCTTCTGTCTGCGCGGCTTTCCTTTGTTCTTGAGCATTGAAAACGAGCGCGCCAATCAAAAATTCAAACGCGACGCCAAACAACAGACCCATTCAATGGGACATCAAGCCAGCGCGAAGCACACAGCCTCCCCACACACCTATAAGCAAAACATTCCCTCGACCATTTTATGGGCCCACGATCCCTTACTATCGGAAACTTCCGCACTCGCCTTGAGCGGGCTCTGTTTGGAAGTGATCAAACATGAAAAACGCAATAGCGTTGTCTTTGGGATCATTAGTAGGGTGTTGCAGTCGATCGAACAAACAATGCTGAACAACATCGCATCATTCGCATCAGGACTCAAGCTTGAAAGGCCGGACCCACTGAGCCCTCAGAATGTCAGCACCTGTTCACAAGCCTCACACCTTTCAATTATTGCAACCCAGGCATGTTTTCACAAAAACCAAAGCCAGCTGGCAAGGAACGTTGTGATGCTGCAAGTTTCTTGTCAGGAGGCACAGGCACACGCAAATTTGGCCGACCACGAAGTTGAAGTCGTGGTGGGTCCTGGAGGCGATCCGATCACGAATCTGGTTGTCAACCCACAGCTACAGGCTGTCATTTCAATCATTGCACTAAAAACCGGTAAAGTCCTCCAAATTGGTTTCAAAACTTTACCAGGTTTTGATAGCATCAGCGTGGGAAAGGTACAACGAAACTTCTGCGCTGCACTTTGCACAGCTCCTGGGCAGCTTGCCCTGATATTGCAAAGTCACTTTAAGACTCCAGAAATTGCAAGAATCTGGGGAAGTGGAAAACTTTCTCACACCCCTCTACTTGAGATCTCAAGCAAACTCATGATCGTTTCAAGCCGAAGACAAATCCAACCCGCACTGCCTATCACCGCCTCCTGACATGTCCCAGCTGGGCTCATCCGAGCATCCGATCGTTTGGGTGGGGGGCTGTCGGCTTCTGAGCTCTGGGTTTTGTGGCAAACTTCGCTGGCTGACGCTTTGGATGCACCACCTGCAGGGAACGCGAAGCTACGCCAGGACCAGCGAAGCTGCGGCAGGACACCCCACGGAAAGGACGCCGGCTTGGAGGGCCACCTGCCTGTACCCTGCGTACACGCCATAAATTTGACTTAATAACCAATGGATTCAATGCATCCAAGGGTCAACATAGAGCTGATAATAACCCCCAGTGTAAGCCCTATCACGTAGCTTATGGGTCCCTATAACGAGGGTTTGTTAGTTATGATCCCTGGGGCTGCACATCTCTGCTGTCCGTGGCCCTCGGGTGAAGTCATGGCTCCAAGCCTTGGTGCGAACTGCTGGCATCTCCTGGGACGCTGCACCATGAGAAAGGGATGGTTTTCTCTTGGTTCTATACCTCTACCTTCAGCATAATTTCATTTGCTTGCACAGGTTGTTTGCTAAAAGTTCTAAGTGATCATATAATCATGGGATTTAGATAGAAAGTACATGCATTTTTACCTTCAGCTTATCTAGCTTAATTGTAAGTGATCAGAAACGAACAACGCAATGGCGTGGTCTTTGGGATCATTTTTTGGGGAGGCAGTCGATCGAACAAACAATGCTGAACAACATCGCATCAGGACTCAAGCTTGAAAGGCCAAACCCACTCAGGGCTCAGAATGTCAGCACCTGTTCACAAGCGTTATGTCTTTCCGTTGCAACTCCGTGTGATGCTCCCGGATGCTGGTTCCATCTCCCCTCCTTGGGTGGCAGCCCCCAGCTTCAGTCGTGGCAAATCCTGGCGGGGTCCACCCACAGCTGCAGGCTAGTCATGTCAATCAACAAGTCTTGAAAAAGGTTCTCATTGCAGAAACTGTTGTCAATTCACTTCAAAATTCCTGAGGCCTGCGAAATGGCATCCAATGACAATAATGATGTCTGACCAGGAGCGAAATGAAACCCACTGCCCAACGCGGCCATGTCTGAGTTCGTGGGGTGTCTCCATTGCATCTGTGGCGCTTCAGATGGTGGCTGGTGGCTGCCGGGTTCTGCGCTCTGGGTGTGATCAACGGCGCAACCTTGCGAGCTCGGGGATGCACCCTGTGGAAAACAACATGGAGGGGGGCTGCGGTGGGACTTTGACATGCCTCCAGGCCTTTGGGGAATGCTTCCACTCAGAACAGCGGCAGCTAATAAAGACAACTTGCACGATTACGGGGTAAGTTTCAAAAAGTTATCATGATTGGAACATGTTGCAAGCTGATGTCATCAACATGTTCCAACCCTGCAACGAAGTACGCACTTGGACAAAATATCCACTACTCAATTGTCAAGCGGTTTGCAGGTTTTTTGAATTTTTGATACGTATACATGGACCCACTAAATCAGCTCAGTTTGATTAACAGAACACCTCCTCAGGCACCCCAGGCCTTGGCTTGGCTGCGAGCTGCTTGCTGCATCTCCTTCCTGGCAGTCCAATGCCTCAAAGCAAAGAATGAAAGCAACGCAAGTAGCTGTTTCATCACAAACAATTGTTCAAAAACAACTTCCCAACTGACTTCAAGGGTCTAGAAATGCCTCAAAGACTGACACCAAAACGAGTGCGGCTGCGTCACGGCCGCAACTGGTTCAGAACATCGCAAAACCGGTTGAAGACACTGGAAATTGGAAGAACCCTTCTAATTGCACTTTACATCTCACCCAAGCAAACCCATAATATCAACTATTTTTTTCGAAGATAAATCCAACCCCTCACTGCCTACCACTACCTCCTGACATGTCCCAGCTGGGCTCATCCGAGCATCCCATCGTTGTGGTGGGGGACTGCCGGCTTCTGAGCTCCGGATCTCGTGGACTTCGCTGCCTGACGCTTTGGATGCACCTGCAGGGGACGCGAGGGTCAGTTGTGAACACAAGGCTGCAGAGGTATTTGGTGCATTTTTTTGGTGATTTTTTTTTCTGGATCAGATGTGAGTATGGTTGTGCAAGTGGTGAATTGGGATGTATGATCAGGGTGACAAAAACTTAAGTTTTGCAATGCTGTGTGTAGTGAACAAGGTTGTACATTTTTTCGGAATATGATAATTGAGACGGACTGGTTAGAGGATGGTGATTTGTTAATAATAATAATAATAGAAAAAATTGCGCAATGTAATTAAAGGAATTGAAAGAGACAAAAGTAGATAAATGCAATTGTTTGAAGATGATGGTTAAGATGAAAAAACAGGATTTTCAGGTATCATGGGAATGCAGTGAACATGTTGATTATCGTGGTTTGTGAATATTTAACAAATGGATCATGCTATAAAAATATGAATCTATTCAGCAAAATTAAAAATTGGTTTTGTAGAAGTTGCTTAGAGTAGTTTTTGGTTGATGAATAGCTATTGTGATTGCAAATTGATAATCATTATATAAAAAATTTTTTACATATTCATGGAAATGGAGCTGGCGTAGCAGTGGGAATAATTGAATAGAAGGGCAGATGGTTGTTTCGACATGGTGATTTTGCAAACATGTTTGAAAAGAATAATGGAATGTGGGCAGATATTGATTTCGCCTTGTATGCAAAGGGTTGGAGAGTTTCGAGGAGAATTGGAATTATTTTTTATATCGTTTCTTGCAATATTTTTACGACAGCGACTTTCATCGGTTTTAATTTTCTGTGCGTTTGATGTAGAAGAATACAGATCTTGTTACGTTGGATTTTATGGTGATTATTTGTGGAACTGAGAATGGGTTTGTTGAAGATACGTTAGCTTGAAGCAAGGTGATGTATGCGTTATAGGTACTAGTGATTCATGTGCGAAACAGAAACGCAGAAGTGTTACTCATACACCCATGTATGTTGACATTGGATGGAGCATGGTGTGAAAAACGCCGTGGAAAACACCGTGGAGTTTCACAGGGAATTTGCGAATGCATTTTATGTCACTTACAAAAAGCACTGGCATGAAAAAGTCCCACGGAGAATGCATTTCTCCGTAAAATAAGGATATGTTATTTGGTTGATTTAGGTATGGGAATGTGAGCACAGTGAGTTGACATCGCCGCATGCATCGTATCAATGAAAGTAAAGTTTATCTCAGTACTGGATCTTGGATGTGGATTTGTGATGACGCCACGTTTTTTTTTAAATGAGAAAATTCGTCATTCGGGTCGTCGGGGCAGTTTTTGGGGTTCTGGGAATCGCGGATGCGTTTTACAGACGTAGGTAAATGCATTGGCCATTTCATTCGTTGTTGAATTATTAAGGATTCGGGAATTTCAACGGGCGGAGCGTTCAATGAAAAAGCAGTATTTTTCACTACTTTATCTTGGATGTGAACTTGTGATGAGCGAGTGCGTTTTTTTCAGTGACAAGAATGCATTGAGGTCTTCGGAGCAGATTGCTGGTACTGGGAATCGCAGATGCGTTATTCAGACGTTTTTAAATGCATTGGCCACTCACCCGTTGTTAAAATATCCAGGATACGGAATTTTCAACTGGGGGAGCGTTCAACGAGTGATCTTATAAAGTTACTATCAATAGTAAAGAAAATGACGGAAGCTGTGCTAAAGGACCCAGATTTTCATGATCAAGCCACGTCCCACCAGAGGCATAGGAACCGGCCCGATGCTTTTTTTGAGCGTAAAAAAATGCATCCGAGGCTTTCTGGCTGCCAATCAAATCAAAGCCCAAACATCCTTCCCCATGTCCTCGCTGTCTCGTCGGGAAGGCTTCTGCGGGATGCAAAAAGAGCTCTTGAAGCCGCAGCGGTTTCCATTGGCATCGTCAGTAGACCTTTGCAAAAGGCCAGTGGCTTTGGTAGGCCTCAGAGTGCCACAATCAAGCCACGTCCCACCAGAGGCCAAGGAACCGGCCCGATGCTTTTTTTGAGCGTAAAAAAATGCATCCGAGGCTTTCTCGCCGCCAATCAAATCAAAGCCCAAACATCCTTCCCCATGCCCTCGCTGTCTCATCGGGACGGCTTTTTGCGGGATGCATATAGAGCTCTTGAAGACGCAGCGGTTCACGTTGGCAGCACCAGAAGAACAACGAAACTGAGGTTCCTGGCCCCGTGGCACGCATGCATCGGTGGAGAACGCAGCGGCAGGCATGGCATGATCATGCGTGGCAGTAGATCATCCATTAGGAAAGGAATCAAATACTGCACATGGAAGCAAAAACGTGTAAAGTGCATGCTTAGACATTTTAAGGACAGTAAATGATTCTGAGTAAGTTCTTGATGCAGTGAAGATTTACCTCGACCCGATCGTATCGTTCTATGAGAGCAGTGCCAAGTTCCAGATGCCAAGAACTTTAGTGTCCGATTAATGCCTTCCTACGATTCACTGCAGCGTACGTTCAGGTCATCGAAGCTGACTGAGGCAACGGGAAAACATCAGCGGCTACGGCCAGAGCTGTAGATCGCATTTCTGCAAGGACTCTAGGAAAGCGGTCGAGAGGAACTTCCAACGATCTCACTGGAGGAGCATCTACACAGACACGTCTCGGAAACGTTAATTCGAGGACACGACCACAGACAGATGTCAGATGTCGTCATTAACCGGACAAATATTCCGTGCAGATTGCGACATTGCCATGTTTATAAATCCGATCTGTTGATAAATCCGATCTTTCACAGTCTGCTTGCTAGATACCGTCTGAGACTGAAAAAACAAACATATAGTTATTTTGGTTTGATACTGTTCTCCGTACTTTTTATATAAGTGGTCGCACCAGGCGGACAGGTGTTCGAACATGCGATTATGTAAGAAGACACTTTGTTTGCAGAGCGGATGTATTCGTGCATGGACCAGAGGAGCCACAGTTGGATAGCGACTCGTCTGCATTAAAGGGAAAATTGAGTAGTAACGGTATGAAAAGTATAGATTGTCAATAAGTACATTCATATCGAGTAGCAGCACAGAGAAATATAGGGAATATCATCTCTAGGTAAGCCAGAATCTCTTCATGGCAGTTGTCGGGATTTTTTTTTTACAGGGTGCTGGAGAAACGCGGTATGTGATGCACCCAAGTGGAAATG
The DNA here is from genome assembly GCA_009767595.1 of Symbiodinium kawagutii. Taxonomy (NCBI): domain Eukaryota; class Dinophyceae; order Suessiales; family Symbiodiniaceae; genus Symbiodinium; species Symbiodinium kawagutii. The sequence continues at coordinate 88,047 of VSDK01009736.1, forward strand.
TCCATAGTAGCCATGCCGCAAAACTATTGGGACAGTCTATGGGAAATCCATTAACAAACTTTTAAAAAAGATAAGAAAGGGTCGCAAGAATTTCTTTCGTAGCACCATCACGAACTAAAACATGTTCCTTAAAAAGTGTAAACCAAAAAAGGTGAGGCAGCCACCGATGCATTTTTGACATCGACAAAAATGCATCGGCAAGGGATAAAAAATGTCTAGATTTCAGATTGGTCTCTTTTGTATAAGGCCCGTTTTGTGTCCGTTAGGAGGAACACGAATACAATCCCCCTGACCGTTGGTAAATACAGTCACGATTCAAATGCGAACGGTCTGACGGAAAGGGCATTGTGATTATACAGGAAACGCAGCAAATTTATAGACGTTGCACAGGTATAGCATTCCTTTTTTTTCACCATCAGCAGCATGCATTGGATGCGTGCAATTTGTGAATATATATGTCATCTATTTGTTCGGAATTGTTTTCGTGTTTTCGTGGTCAAGTACGACAACAGGCACGTATTCATTTCCCGCCTGTAAGAAAATGTATTGACCGTTCAAATACTGACATTCGTATCAACCATGGATTTTGGTTATAGATCGCGCTGATTTCAGTTTTTAGACGTTGCAAAGTAAATCCATTATATTTTTTTAACATCGGGAGAATGCATTCGAGACATTCAGCTCTTTTTCTCTGTTTCCGCTCACTGTGTCGCCTCCCTTCTGTTTCGTCGCAGACTTTCCGCAAAGCTGTAAATGCATTTCCCGCCAGTCAGAAAATGCATTTATAGATATTGCTAATACGTTCTCGTGAAAATATGAACGGTAGGTGTAGATCGAAGTCAAATCTTATTGACGTCGCAAATGTAACACCAATGCTTTCTCTTACGTCGAGAAAATGCATTTGTTGCCTGCGACTCTTTTTTTCGCCAAGTTTTTCGCGAACTTTTTCGCCAACATTTTTTTCGGCCGCTACTTTTTCGCTAACTTTCTCGCCAGGTTTTTCGTCAATCTGAATCAATCACCATTGTGGTACATTAAGCTACTGATCAGAAAAAATCGGCTTTCTTTATATATTCCGAACGAGCACAACCTCAAAATTATGAAACCAACATAGTCAGAATCGCATATCACGAACCATTGGGTATACAATTTCGACGCCATCCATTTTTTGCGCCAAATTATCTGTGTTTTCAATCTAACAAAGACTTGCTTCATAAGATTCCAGATAGCAAACAAAGAAAATACAAATTACCACACCAAATTAATTTCTAGTTGGTCGTCTGAAATATAGATAAAATACATATCTTTTGAGGATAACATACAACGCCCCCTTCATCCCGTGTAACGAACATCATGTTCTGACCCTAACCACGCTTTACGCATCAAATTTACTTCACGCATCTTTAAGACGCATACAGATGAACCTCTCATATCGCATGACACAAAGTCGAACATATCACAACTAAAAATTACAAATCATTTTGCTTACAAACATTCAATTTGATCACACCAAATGTTCATCTATCTACACTCAAAAAATTAATTCGAACTACAAACAAACGCAACGACGTGCAACAATTGACATAAACAAACCTAGTAACTCCAAAACAAAACGTCAATGTCCGTACGATCAATGTATGATCTTCAATCCTTTATATAAACGATATCATCCTTTTTCTAATGCAAATATTTTCTCAGGTTGATTTCAACATGCAACAAAAATATTCTCGCAAAAATAGTCATTAACAATCCACCATGAAAACAGAACTAATACATTCCATCTGGGTAATGAAGCAACGAAAAAGATTCACATTTTTCTACATTTAAACTGAGCAATTCGAAGAAAGATATCAATCATTACACTGTAGACACTCAAAAAATCAACAAAAAAATATTTAAGAAAAAAAAACTGGCGACAAAAAAAAAAAAAAAAAATCACGGCTTTTTCGTTCTGCAGAGTGCTGGTCATAAGGTCAGGACCAGCTGAGGAAAACGCACCACGGAAACGACGCCGGAGGGCCACCTACCTGTACCCTCCGTACATGCCATAAATGGTTGATAGCCAATGGATCCAATGGTTAACATAGCTGATGGTAACCCTTCGTTATACGCCCTATATAAATCTATAGATCTTGTAATTAGCCCCTATAACCAGGGTTTGGTTAACTGCGCTCATAATAGACCCTAGTTGTCAGCCCTATCAGGTACCTTATGGCCCCTATAACCAGGGCTAGTTGCCAGTTCCGATCCCTGGGGCTGCACATCTCTGCTGTCCGTGGCCCTCGGGTGAAGTCATGGCTCCAAGCCTTGGTGCGAACTGCTGGCATCTCCTGGGGCGCTGCACCGTGAGATAGAATAGATAAGAAAGATATAGAAAGATCATATAAAAATAAAAGTTATAAGTAGTGATCATGCAAGAACAAGTAATTGTTATTTTTTGATACTTTTTAAGTGATCACAAATGAAAAGAGGCAGTCAATCGAACAAACGATGCCGAACAACATCGCAAGCACCCGTTCACAAGCCTCATGTCTTTATATGTCTTTCCATTGCAACTCAAGCATGGTTTCACAAAAACCAATGCCAGCTGCCCCGTGATGCTCTCGGATGCTGGTCTCCCCTCCTCGGGTGGCAAAACCCAGCTTCAGTCGTGGCAAATCCTGGCGGGTCATGTCAATCAACTCAAAACCTATCAGGACCTCCAAACCGGATACCGTTGATCCTGTAGCCCTACAAATGTTTATTGTGTTGTGTTAGTAATGAATGTTTATCAGCTGTGGAAAATGGCGCAATGTAAACTTCTGCGCCAGGTCCTGGGCACCTTGCCATCGCTGCCAGGCAACATCTCCTGGGACGCTGCACCATGAGAAAGGTATAGTTCTCTACCTTCAAAAATTAAAGGTTGTAATATAATGTCATATAAATAAATTTACACGCGTTTTTAACTTCAGGTTCTCAATCTCACAAGTGATCAAACATGCAAAAACGCAATAGCGTTGTCTTTGGGATCATTAGTAGGGAGGTTGCAGTCGATCGAACAAACAATGCTGAACAACATCGCATCAGGACTCAAGCTTGAAAGTCCGGACCCACTGAGCCCTCAGAATGTCAGCACCTGTTCACACGCCTCACATCCTTCAAATCTTGCAACCCAGGCATAGTTTCACAAAAACAACCAAAGCCAGCTGGCAAGGAACGCTGTGATGCTTCCATTTTCTTGTCAGGAGGCGAAAGTCGAAGTCGTGGTGGGTCCTGGAGGCGATCCAATCACGAATCTGGTTGCGAACCCACAGCTACAGGCTGTGATTTCAATCATTGCACTAAAAACCTTTAAAGTCCTCAAAATTGGATTCAAAACCCCTAACTTGGATACCATTGATCCTGTAGCTTTACCAGGTTTTAATAGTATCAGCGTGGGAAAGGTACAATGAAACTTCCGCGCTGCACTTTGCACAGCTCCTGGACATTTGGCCCTGGCCCCGGCTGCATTGCTTGCGATACATTGCTGCAAGCGCAGCCCATTGGTACCGCTGGGCTCTCCGCACTTGTGGCGGCGTTGGAAAATAAAAACTTGAGCACAGTGGCCAAACGATTTGCTCATTTCAAGCTGAGAAAATTTGTGAAACGCCAACCACGTCTGTGCCAAATTTCAACAAATGACTCTCAGACCGTCGTCCCCTGGGTGCCTGGGTGCCTTCTCCTGCCACCAAACCTCAGTAGATCATCCATGGACACTTCAATCAGGAAGGCACCTTATCTGATTTACCTACAAGTATATCATGCTATATCTGATAGCTCTAATTGCTATGCACGTGAGATTGCCAGCGTATACTAGTGTAGGATTTGGCCGGGGGTTGCGGAACAAAATCGTATCTGCATACCTCTATGTGGATATAGATTGGATGAACGCTGGATGATTCAGTGAATTAAATCAAACACTTTCTGCCGTAAATGTATGTTTAAGCTATATACCTGATTCCCCAAGAATTGGACATGTCTATATATTCTTGAATATCAAAAAGAATCATCCGCGCTTGACTTCCCAGCCATTTTACCACTAAAGATCACTAGACTCTAGACTCTCAAGTGGGATTCCCGCCTGTAAGGTCACACGGAAAAAAACATTGCGTGCTCGTTTTAGTTCCCAATGTTGATCGGTCTTCAGTGAGATACACAGATACACTTTCAACATCTTTCAACACTGTCTCTGAAGCTTGATCTATGTATAGATCAATAGACGAAATCGTAAAACGCAAATGAGCTTTTTATATGTAGTTGCGGTTCCACGTTCATTCTCGACAAGCATCACTTTGCCCAAACAGAAATTGAAATCGACCACCACCATCAGAAATCGATTCCTTATCAAAGTCCATAATGGAAACCTATCTGGGTTCAAATGGGTTGTGTGGTGTCTCCCCTTTCCAAACTGATTTGCTTCAAAAGAAGTCCAACCCGTTCAAACCTGGTTGTTCAAAGTTGGCAGAATTTCGTAGGCCATACAAACGACTAAAGATATTTCAATATCACTCGAGGATCCTAACTCAACCAGAAAACACCACATCTCCCAACCAGGGCTGCCTTGGTGCGAATCCCAAGGCCATCAAAATGGCACCGGCCAAGCCCTGCCTCGGGGGCCAAAAGGAAGTTATCTTCGCGGTGACCGGTGATGGTGGGTACATAAAGGGTTGACCCACTCAAAACAGCAGTGGAAGCATCTGCTGGTGTTGGAGGTCCAGGGCTAAGCGGCTAAACAACAACTGTACGATTGAAATAGATTGCAAATGAACACGCATGAACACGCCATATATGGGAATTTCTGCTCGCATACGGAAATAGAAAAGACCTGAGAATACACTGAAAAAATATGATTGTTGTCTCTTGGTTCAAGACTGTCTATGGTTTTGAGTGGTTCCTGGTTGTTGGAGGAGGGAAATGGTATGTAACTCATAGATCTTATGTGGACTTGTCCAAGAATGGTGTACCCTCAAGGTCACTGCTGGATTCCAGCTATGAATAGTGGTCTTCCTTGGGCGGTTATCCTTTTAATGGGGACTGCAACGGTGCCACCAACAAAAAGGGTTTGGAAAAGGGATGCGATTCCATCATGCCAACGTGCTCACACATGCTTTTCGTGCGCATGGTCTACGTGCTTCGCAGGTGCCTGCAGAATGACAGGAGAACGAAGGTCTTGGAGTCAAGGGGGTACACACTATCAGAAAAATGTTCCTCCAGCGGCTGCAGGATCACAACCACTTCGCTGCAAACGTATAGGATTTGGGATGGCTGCCTAATGATTTTCTATGATTTTAAGCTGCTATATTTGCAAACAAGTACCCGCCATGTTGCAACACGATAAGACAAGCCCTTGCCCAGGAACACCGCCCCAGCATCATGGGCTGGACCGGACCAGTTGTGTTATCGCAATCCGAGTGGCTGGACATTATCAGTGATTTACCGGTGCATATCAGGACTGTCCCCATACACCAACACCCCCTCAAAAAAGGAGCGATTCAACAAATCATTGATTCATAAATTGCAGTACGAAACAACAAACAAAAAGTGATTCGAAACAACATAAATGATAGCAAATGATGATAACAAAGGTGATGATGATGATGATGATGATGATGATGATGATGATGATGATGATGATGATGATGATGATGGTGGTGATGATGATGATGATGGTGATGAGGAGGAGGAGGGGAAAAAACAAAAGAAAAAACAGCAACAATCGAATGCGGAGCTCATAGGTGTACTGAATCTATGACACTGCATGGCAACGTACCAACTTCAACAAACCACGTGGCCTTGATCTGCCTCCAGAGCTGGCGGCAAGCTCCTGTGTGCCCTGCAGGCGTGCTGCTTGGAGCACGAATGTCATTCCGAAAGTTGGGTGGGTAAAGCGTGGTAAAACACAAAGTTTGTCATAAAATGGTGCTGATTAGCAAGCATCATTAACCACAATGAACCTTGGCTAGCCGTTCTGTTGTGGAGATGGTGAAGACTGGTTGGTTATGGCTAATGATGATTGCCCCCAGTTGCCTGAAATTGAACCTGGGGAATGATACAAACGATACCTTTTTCTGCACAAATTGAATCGTTGACGAGTGGACTTAATTGGCTAGTTGGCCGTGTGGATATTGTCAGGATTAGTTAGTTTTCGCCCCCCCACCAGTGGCTTGGGCTGAACTCTGCGAACGGATCGTGTCGCGCCGTGTGGTACCATCAATAGCTGGTGATTTACCAGAAGAAAAGGCGGGGGTGTCAATGTATGCAACTATGAATCTCCAACTGCTTTCAAACATGATCAATGCTTGTGGCCAACCACCAACCATCTGTGTTTAGCCTGACCGAATCAGCCAAAATAGTTCTTCCGAGGTCAGCCAGCGACTCACTGTGGAGTCAGTGACGGACAATCATTGATGAACATTAATCATCATCAACTCCAGACATCATCAACAACAATTAACCATTGACCCGTGAATGACCGGCATTGAGCGTCAAGAATCAGTATGAAACGCCTTGAAGCCCGGCCCAAAAAAGTGGAAGTCGCTGCGAGGGCTTTCAAAATGTGAAGTCTTCCAAAAATCTAGGCACATGGTGAAGCTTTCCTCCGAGCAATTCTTTTGATTGCCTGAAAGGGTCACAATCTTCGAATTAGGCGATTTCTGCCGGGGCAACCGAATCGAACGTCGCATGGCTTCACCCTCCGGAGGGTCACAGGACTTAGGTCAACCACTCGTACTGGTCCTGGCAACGGAACCTGAGAGATGGGATAGAAGTGCCAAGGCTGCCACCTGCCTTTCCATCATTGGGCATTGCCATTGCAAAATGGATGCTCAAGCCGCTGAAGCAAAAGCGCCAAAACACTTTCACGACCACCTGCAGCTGCGATCGCCAGGGCTGTCACTCCGTCATTGTTTGCTGCCATGACGTCAGACCCGTGCTCAAGGAGCAGCTTCATGACACACTCATGGCCAGCTTGAGCTGCAAACATGAGGGCTGTAAATCCATCATTGTTCGCTGCCCTGGCATCAGCCCCATGCTCCAGCAGCAGCTTCATAACCGTTTCGTGTCCACACATAGCTGCAGCCATCAGAGCTGTCACTCCATCATTGTTTGCTGCTCTGGCATCAGCTCCGTGCTCTAGCAGCAGCTTCACGACACGCTCATTGCCCCCATAAGCTGCTTGCATCAGGGCTGTGAATCTATCATTGTGTGCTGCTCTGGCATCAGCTCCGTACTCTAGCAGCAGCTTCACGACACGCTCATGGCCACCATGAACTGCAAACATCAGGGCGGTCACACCATCAACACGTGATGAACCGGCATCAGCCCCATGCTCGAGCAGCGTCTTGATAGCGGCTTCATGACCGCATTCCGCGGCTAGCATCAGGGCTGTCACTCCGTGATTGTTTGCTGCCATGCTGACAGCTCCGTGCTCTAGCAGCAGCTTTACTATGGGCTCATGGCCGCCTGCAGCTGCTTGCATCAGGGCTGTCACTCCATCCTTTTTTGCTGCCCTGGCGTCAGCCCCATGCTCAAGCAGCAGCTTCACAGGCGGTTCATGACCATGTCCAGCTGCAAACATCAGGGCTGTCACTCCGTCATTGTTCGCTGCCACGATGTCAGCCCCATGCTCGAGCAGCAGCTTCACGACATGCTCATGGCCATCTTGAGCTGCAAACATCAGGGCCGTCTCTCCATGATTGTTTGCTGCCATGACATCAGCTCCGTGCTCTAGCAGCAGCTTTACTATGGGCTCATGGCCGCCTGCAGCTGCTTGCATCAGGGCTGTCACTCCATCCTTTTTTGCTGCCCTAGCATCAGCCCCATGCTCGAGCAGCAGCTTCGTAACTGGTTCATGACCACCTTTTGCGGCAAGCATCAGGGCTGTCCTTCCATCATTGTCTGCTGCACTAGCATCAGCTCCGTGCTCTAGCAGCAGCTTTACTATGGGCTCATGGCCGCCTGCAGCTGCTTGCATCAGGGCTGTCACTCCATCCTTTTTTGCTGCTCTGGCGTCAGCCCCATGCTCGAGCAGCAGCTTCACGACATGCTCTGCAAACATCAGGGCCGTCCTTCCATCATTGTCTGCTGCACTAGCATCAGCTCCGTGCTCTAGCAGCAGCTTTACTATGGGCTCATGGCCACGTGCAGCTGCTAGCATCAGGGCTGTCACTCCATCATTGCGTGCTGCCCTGGCATCAGCACCGTGTTCAAGCAGCCGCTTCACAACCGTTTCGTGTTCACACATAGCTGCTTGCATCAGGGCTGTCGCTCCATTGTTGTCCGTTGCCCTGGCGTCAGCCCCATGCTCCAGCAGCAGCTTCGCGACACGCTCATGGCCGCCTGCAGCTGCTTCCATCAGTGCTGTCACTCCATTCTGACTGCGCGATGAACCGGCATCAGCCCCATTCTCTAACAGCAGCTTCACGACACACTCATGGCCACCTGCGGCTGCACGCATCAGGGCTGCGACTCCGTAATTGTTGGCTGCCCTGGCATCAGCTTTTATCTCCAGGAGCAGCTTCACTATGGGCTCATGACCATTATTGGCTGCCAAATACAGCAGGTATGTCGGGCTGCTCATGTTGAGTCCGGCCTCGGCTCCGTGATAGAGAAGCTCAATCAGGAGCAATGCATTACCAGTCTTTGCTGTCAAACCCAGCATTTGGTCGAGCCAACTCTCTCTGTCGATTTCGCTACCGAAGTTCGCCCAGAGCGTGCCTAACTGCTCTTCATTGAGGGATGCTCCATGGAGGCAACACCGAGCAGCTGCAGTGAAATCCGAACTGCCCAACAAAGTCTGGAGGAGGCTCGTGGAAAGCAGCGAGCGCATGTGTCGGTTGAAGTCACGGAAAAATACAGCATCTAAATCATGACCTTTTTCTGTGATGTCGTTGAACACCTCCTCTGCACCAACTAGCATGATCTGTTTCCGGTGACCCGCATCTTGAATGTGGGCCCAAATGCTGTACTTGTCGGCTTCTTTTGAGCTTTGCGCCCTGCCTTCAGGGAGTCCAGCTGACCCATCATGACCCGCTTTTGACAAAAGAAACCAATCTGATGAACAACTCATTGGAGGGCAATGATTTGATCGAATTCAAAACCGGAAACTTGCGAACCAAGTCACCGGCGGACATGCTCCACAAGGCTTCACACGTTGCCTGCTGCATCTTGGCTTGTTCTGCGCGTGAGCCACGGACCAGGCCCACTGAATCTGACAGTGAGCCCAGATCGCCTCGGGTTTGAAGAAGCCGAAGAAATCTCTGGCGGGTTGAGAATATACCTTGAGTCTCGAATTACCCTTTTTTTAGGGTATTTCATGAAGAATGGCATTCTTGAGGAAAAGAACTTTTTTTCCATAAGCGTACCTTTTTTCAATATTTAATGATCCCAACAACAGAAGGGTATTTCGAGACTCTAGGCCCAGATTATCACGGTTGTTGGCCACTCTCGCCCATGCATCAAAGGGCAGCGGCTACTTGGTTCAATCATGAAGGCAGCTTAGAACGTTTTGCCACTGCTGGCATTCTTTGGTGTGTGGAGGCGCGCCCACCACGCAAGCCCTGCAATTGACAGTGCTTGCACGAGTGCTCAGGGAAGGAAATTGTGATCACCATAGAGATATCATAAGCTATCAGTGGCTGATGGCTGCTTGGGGTTTGCTCGGGGCTCCTGTCAGATTTGCAGAATGCCCAATCGCCCGATTCTTGGCTCCCAGGTGGCTCAAGTGGTGTGTTACCAGTTTAGTTTGCTCTATAGATCTTTCTCTAGCCATGAATGCTCTCTTGGAGAAACACCCTGAGTTGAAAAAGGAGCTGAGCACCAGAGGCGGGATAGAGAGTGGGAAAGGCAGCCCATACATCACGCATGATCGGTTATCATCAATGATTGATTTGTGCTCATGTGCACGCAGGCCTAGATGATCTGACCGATGGCTTTTGGGAGGATGAACTCGATGTACTTTACCCACCCAAAGCGCCATGCTTAATGGAATCTTATGGAATCATTTTCTTTGCTGCCGGAAGGTCTTAGAAATCACAAATGCAAGTTTTTCAGAATAGTTGCCCCGCAAGATTTGGCCGAAAGGAAAATAGTTGAAGCTGAGTTGCTATAGAGGTGGCCCCAGAAATGCGAAACAAAGATGTGCACCAAGAGCCCATGAGGGTTTAGCAGCTCAGAAAAAGAAGATTGCCTCAAATCAGAGGGCAAGAGCACTGACATCTATTGGCATCACAGCAATAAAACAACCAACACTTATACCCAGAATATTTCACATAGTATTCACAGCCAACAGCATCCAACGGCTGTGAAGTAGGTGCAGAAAAATCAGAAACTAAATGAACTCACTGTAGAGATATCAGAAAACAAAAGAACTCACAGAGAGACATTTTTGAATTCAACGCATCAACTCCGATAAATCAGGGACAGTGCTGCAGTGAGAATATATGATCACATCCAAGTTTCAGGACTGCCCAAGGTATGGAGCGACTGGAGTCCTGATCACGGGCTGCGCACCATGCAGGCTTGGACATCGGCGTCACAACGTACGAGCCAGACTTCACGAAGAGTTGCTCCAAATGCTCCAGCTGGCACAGGGCCATGCCCCGCAAGGAGTGCGGAACCACTCCTGGGTCGTGGAAATCCCTGGCTTAACAAATTCTCTGGAAAAAAGTCAAGAATAAATTCCATTGCTTCGCATTTGTCTGGTTTCCATACGTTCGATGATGCGCTCTGGAAGATTCTTTACACTGCCGCTATTTTGGTTATTCATCTTATTCAGAAGGCCACACTGCATGGGATGTCAGTGGCACTTATTTTTTCGACCGCGTACTCCCTGCTGGGTAAGTAATTGTAGACCCCCTTAATTGTCTGCAAAAAACCCTCAAAAAAACCCAAGAGGAAGTGAACAATTATTGCAAGACCTACATACAAAAGAAGGTGCAGCAAAGAGCATCGAAAAAAAACACCTTTACAGTATCGGTTTAGAATGGTTTAGATCTAACATAGGCTTCACCTGTAATTATAGACACAACGATCTGAACACCGCGCAAGCCTATCCTCCTACATCAAGGGCCGTGAGTCACGACGAAGCAAGCACAATTACCTCTTGGAAACTCAAACTGGCTGGTGCATAGGCCCTAAACTGAACAGATCAATGGTCTTGACCAGTCATCCAAAATATGACTGAAACATAAAAGAGATTTGATTTCAGCACGGGCAAACTCACCGGGCACATACCAAGTTTCGCTGCGACTGGGCTGATTGAGGTCTTTTCTGAAAGTCCGTGACCATCTTTGCAAACTGCTCCTGCCAACGTGACGCCCCTCAACGCATTCAACACACCATCTCGAGCAAAAATGGTAAAAAATGACCTTTTCTGTTGAAGGAGCTGAGGGTTTTGAATCATCTTCTTTCGACACAGGCCCCAGTGCTGCCGAAGGAATCTAACTACATGGGCTCACAAAATCTACACATTACTGACCTCACATTTGTTAGATCCCGCCTTTGAAGGTCCATCCGTGGTCGGGATCGGAACATACTGATCATGACATACTGCCCCGCGGGAGCCCAGCCTTCGTGATTCGCTGCTGCCCTGCCATGAGATCTTGCCGC
>VSDK01009736.1:99826-112487 GCA_009767595.1 Symbiodinium kawagutii
CTCGTGCGCGTCCAAATCGCCCGAGCTGTCAAGATCGCAGCGCATGGCCACGAAGTGTGGGTCCTTGAGCTTCTCCTTCAGGTCTGAAGCCACCTGGAAGCTTCAGAAAAGGAATCAAATGAACGCTTTAACCGTCAAATCTCAACCCTGTCGCAGGGGGGAAATCGAAAAATGTGAAGTATTGAAGTAATCAGAACCTGTGCTTTTTGCATGTGCGATTGGAGAATCCAAGCAAAACCTGGTTGGGAAATCGCTATGGGGGGATGCGAGAAGATCTTATGTGATCTTATCAGCAAGGCATCTATTTCTCATACCTTTAGCTGACAACATCTGAGAACAACGCGCTGACATTTCACCACGCCTGCAGCAACTCTGATTCCCAAGGCTTTTGCGATTCCGGGCAGCAGAAGCAAAACGAACTCGTCACTCCAAAGTCCTCCACAATGGGTCCCAGTGCCTCAAAGCAACAAATACCGAAACAAGTAGCTGCTACTCAAAGATCTGCAACTGCTGTCAACTCACTTTATACTTTGATGTTCCTCGGGACTGCGAAATGGTATCCGATGACAACAATGACATCTGACCAGGAGCGAAACCTCAATCGATTTCAAACCACGGTCCAAAACCCAGTGCCCAATGCTGACACGTCTGAGTTCATGGGGTGTCTTCACTGCACCTGTGGGGCTTCAGATTGTGGCTTGTGGCGGCTGGCTGCACTGGTCTGATCCAGGGCGCAACCTTGCGGGCTCCGGGATGCGCCCTATGGAAAATAACATAGTGATACATAGTGGCAGGCTGTGGATGCCTTCAGGCCTTTGGGGAAATGTTTCCACTCAGAACAGCGGCAGCAAATAAAATGAACACAACTTCCACGATAATTGCTGGGTAAGTTTCAAAGGTCTCGTGATTGGAAATTCTGGCCAGTGGTCATGTATGGTCATGTATCAAAAAGTGCGTTCGTGTGATTTCAACCTCACCTGTGTTCCAAACCCAAACCGAAGTACACACTTGGACCATCCACTACTCAAGCAATTTGCATTGATTTGCTGGTTTCTTGACATGCAAGTGGACGCACTAAATCAACTCAATTTGACTAGCCTAACTCTGGGATGATTCAGGTGACTTCCATCCCCCATGGGGTGAGACATCACCTGCTGTTCCTCAGGCCCACTAACCGAGCCATCCCAGGCCTTGGCTCGGCCCTGAGCTGCTTGCTGCATCTCCTTCCTGGCAGCCCAGTGCCTCAAAGCGAAGAATGAAGTCAACACAAGTAGCTGCTTACAGCTGCTTCATGGCAGAAACTGGTTCAAAATTTTAATCTTGCAAAAAAAAACCTTAAGACTCTTAGAAATTGCATGACATTGCAAAATTCAGCGAAGGGGGAAGTTTGTCTGGCACCCGTGTGCACCCTTCTACTTCACATCCCAAGCGAACTCATAATATCAATCAATTTCTACTCGCTGGTGATCAAACGTAGCAGCCAGATCCGGAAAGTGCGCAAACAAACATAGATATATACAGTAGTAAAATACACAATAGCTGCTATGCTAGCACCAAAACAAATAGCTGCTTCATGGCAGAAACTGGTTCAAAGTCTTGCAAAAACACTTTAAGACTACTGCCAGAATCTCGAGAAGTGGAAAACTTTCCTACACCCTGCTATTTCACATCCCAAGCAAACCCATGCTCAACCAATTTCGAGTCAGAGACATGACAAATCCGACCCTCACTGCCGACATGTCCCAGCTGGGCTCATCCAAGCATCCGATGGTTGCGGGCGACTGTCGGCTTCTGCACTCTGGGACTTCGGATCAAGGCACCCTGTGGGGACACCAACATGAAAGGGACTCAGGTGGGACTTTGACATGCCTTTGGGGAAATGCTTCCACTCGGAACGGCAGCAGCCAATAAGGACAACTTTCACGATGACTGGGCAAGTTTCCACAAAGTCTCGTGATTGGACTGGCCAGTGGTCAATAGTGGTCATGTAGTAAGCTGATGTCATCCAAAGGTGCGCCTGTGTGCTTTCAACCCCTGTGTTCAACCCCTGTGCTCAACCCTAAACCAAAGAACACACTTAGACCCTTTATCCACTCTACTATCCACTACTCAAGCGATTTGCATCGATTTGTTGGTTTCTTGATATGCGTGGACCCACTAAATCGGCTCAGTTTGACCAAGTTCAAGCCCCACCCAGCATCACTCAGCCATCCCAGGCCTTGGCTCGGCCGTGAGCTGCTTGCCGCAACTCCTTCCTGGCAGCCCAGTGCCTCAAAGCAGCTGAAACCAAAACAAATAGCTGCTTCATGGCAGAAACTGGTTCAAAATCATGAAAAATCACTACGGCTCAAGAAATTTCAAAACAATGAGAAGAGAAGCATTTTTGGTTTCTGGCACCCTTCTACTTCTACTTCACATCCCAACCAAACCCATTAATAATAAAACAAATTTCAAAATCTTTTCGAAGACAAATCCAACCCTCACTGCCTACTCCTGACATGTCCCAGCTGGGCTCATCCGAGCATCCGGTCGTTGCGGGGGACCGTCGGCTTCTGAGCTCTGGATCTCGTGGACTTCGCTGCCTGACGCTTTGGATGCACCTGCAGGGGGATGCAGTTTGGTGCGACAGGACCAGCGAAGCTGAAGAAAACGCCCCACGGGAAGGACGCCGGCTTGGAGGTGCACCTACCTGTACTCTACATACATGCCATCAATGGTTGATGAAAAATCGATCCCGTGGTTAACATGTGCACATGGCTACTGATAAGCCCTCGTTATATGCCCTATCAGGTAGTTGATGGCCCCTGTAACCATGATAAATTACTGACCAGTTACTGACTGGGGATGCACATCCAAATGCCTGTCATTAAAAGTTAATAACCAATGGATCTAATGGTTAACTCGCTGAGAAATGCTGACAATAACCAACAAAGTTTCCAATTCCCCTCGTGTTTAGGCCATCTCTGCTGATTCCAAGCCAGAGCTATCACCACGCCTTTGTGCTGCAAGGAACTGCTGGCAACATCTCCTGGGACGCTGCCCCGACCGTGAGAAAGGTACGGTGCTCTACTTCAACATGTCTGATAAGTTATAAGTTGTAAGTGACCATATTAGAAAAATACATGTTTACCTTCAGGTTCTCTACTCTTTAAGTCATCAGAAATGAAAAACGCAAAAAACATAGTTGTCTGTGAAATCATTTGGGGGCAGGCAGCCGATCGAACAAACAATGCTGAACAACATCGCATCAGGACTCAAGCTTGAAAGGCCGGACCCACTGAGCGCTCGGAATGTCAGCACCTGTTCACCTAGCCTCATGTCTTTCCATTGCAACTCATGGCGTCACTAAAACCAACGCCAGCACACGCCAGCTGGCAACCCCGTGATGCCCTCAGCTGGTTCTCCCCTCCTCTGTTTGCCCCCAGCTTCACTCGGGGCAAGTCCAAGTCCTGGAGTCGATCCAGTCACGGGGGGTCAACCATGGTGAACCCACAGCTGGCTGTCATTGAAGCAGTCACTCAACACCTGGAGCTGTGGGCTGACCATGGATTCAAGACCATTCAAGACCTCCAAATTGGATTCAAAACAAATGACTTGGATACCATTGATGTTGTAGCCCTACATAGCTTTACCATGTTTTAGAAGTTAGTTGCGTATCAAAGTGGGAATGCTACAATGTAAATTTCTGCCACTTTGCACAGCTCCTGGGCATCTTGCCCTGGCTGCGATGCTTGCGATGCCTTGCTGCAAGCGCAGCCCATCGGTGCCACTGACCGCGCGACCAAAATTTAAAAGACTATCCGCACTTGTGGCGGCGTTGGAAAATCAAAACTTGAGCACAGTGGCCAAACGATTTCCTCATCTCAACCTCATATGCGAAACACAGCTGTGTCAAATTCAAGAAATTTAAATAACTCTCAAACGGTTGTCCCCTGCATGGGTGCAGCGATTCAAGATATGACTCTCAAACGGTTGTCCCTGGGTGCCTTCCCCTGCCACCAAACTGCAGTAGATCATCCATGGATTCCATCAGGAAGCACCTCGTAGAGCTGGGAGCGGCAGGTGCAGCAGGTATACTCTGGAAGACACCTTGCCGATTTATCAATGGAATGCGATAGGTTGGATGATGGCTGGATGATTCATTAATGAATTCAATGAAGCACTGTCTGCCTTACATATCTATACCTGATTCTTCAAGCATGGGAAATGTCTATAAATCTAAAGGAATCATAATGTCTTGACTTCCCAGCCATTTTACCACTAAAGACCGCTAAAGTCTCAAGCGGGATTCCCGGCTGTAAGGTCACAGGGAAAAATCATTGCATGCTCGTTTTTGGTCCCAATGTTGGTCGAACTTCAGTAAAATACACTTTCAACACGGTCTCTGAAACTTGATCCATGCAAATCAATAGAAGAAATCAGAAAACACCTTGGCCTTGGTTTTTACACTTGTGGTTCAAGGTCCATTCTCGACAAGCATCACTTTGCGCAAACGGAAATTGAAATCGCCCACCACCAGTCCAAATCGATTCCATATCAAAATTCATCACGGAAACCTGTCCGAGTTTAGATCTGGTGTCTCCCTTTTTCATCTTTTTCCCAACTGATATGTTTTCACAAGAAGTCCAACCCATTCAAATCTGGTTGTTCAAAGTTGGCAGAATTTCGTAGGCCATACAAACGACTCAAGATATTTCAATATCACTTGAGGATCCTAACCCAACCAGAAAACACCTCATCTCCCAACCAGAGCTGCCTTGGCGCGAATCCCAAGGCCATCTTAAGATGGCAACGGCCAAGCCCTGCCTCGGCCGCCACATGGAGGTGACCTTCGCGGTAACTGGTGATGGGATGCATGAAGGATTGACCCACTCAAAACAGCAATGGAAACATCTGCTGGTCTTGGAGGTCCTGGGCTAAACAACGCTTGCACGATTGAAATGTGTTGCATGTGGGAATTTCTCGCATACAGCCGTAGAAGAGCCCTCAATATAGTGTATCCCGAAAAATCCTCATTATTGTCTCCTGGTTCAAGATTGTCTACGGTTTTGAGTGGTTGCTGGTTGTTGGAGAAAAGAAGCGCGGATCTGTCCAAGAATGGTGTACCCCCAAGGTTGCCGGTGCTTTTCTAGCGGTCTTCCTTGGGCGGTTTTCCTTTCAATTCTGGTTGAGACGCCAAAACGTCACGGTGCCCTGAATCCGCCAAGCTGGCAACGGTTAAAACTAGTGACTGCAATGGTGCCCCGAACAAAAGGGTTTGGCAAAGGGGTGGGATTCCATCATGTCATCGTGCTCTCACATGTTTTTCTCCCGCATGGTCTGCATGCTTCACAGGTGCGTGCAGAATGAAAGTGCAACCAAAGGTCTTGAAGTCAAACGGGTGCCCACTATCAGAAGAATCTTCCTCCCGCGGCTACATGTTCACAACGACTTCCCTGCAAACGTATAGGATTTGGGATGGCTACCCGGTGATATGATTCCAAGCTGCTATATTTGCGGCCAGGCAACGATCACGCTGCAACACGACAGCAAACACCCGTGCCCGGGAACAACCTCCGAACGTCATGGGCTGGACCGAACCAATTTTTCTGTTATTTCTTGTTTCTCTTTTTCCCTCTCCACCTCCACCTCCTCCGCATCATCATCAACATCATCATGATCATCATCATCATCATCATCATCATGATCATGATCATGATCATGATCATGATCATCATCATCATCATCATCATCATCATCATCATCATCATCATCATCATGTTCATCATCATCATCATCATCATCATCATCATCATCATCATCATGATCATCATCATCATCATCATCATCATCATCATCACCATCATCATCATCACCAGCATCATGATCATCATCATCACCATCACCATCATCATCATCATCATCATCATCATCATCATCATCATCATCCTCACCATCACTATCATCACCATCACCATCACCATCAGCAGCATCATCAGCAACATCACCATCATCATCATCATCATCATCATCATCATAATCAGCATCATCAGCATCATCAGCATCATCGCCATCACCAGCATCAGCATCATCACCGTCACCATCATCAGCATCATCATCAACATCATCATCATCATCATCACCATCATCATCATCATCATCACCATCATCATCATCATCATCACCATCATCATCATCATCACCATCATCATCACCATCATCATCATCACCATCATCATCATCATCATCATCATTTGTTGTTGTCATGTGTGTGTTTTCGATTTTTCTAATATATAATTTAATTCTGTTGGTGGCTTCGTACTGCAATTTATGAATCAATGATTAATGATTTTTAGTGCGCATTGCCTTCGAGGACAGTCCTGACTGATAAATCAGCTGACTCAAAGATCATCATAGGATCTGGGGGTACGAAACCTATGGCACTGCATGGCATGAACGCACCCACGGTACTTCAACAAACCACGTGGCCTGGATCTGCCTCCGCTTGCGGCAACCTTCGGTCTGCCCTGCAGGCGTGCTGCTTGAACCCCCCCATGCCATTCCGAGAGTAGGGTGTGTAATCAACAAAAATGACACTGATTAGCAAGCCTCATTGACCATAGTTGACAGGTCGATCATTGATGATTAAGGATGGTTGATTAAAGCTATTAGTGAATATCATGTTTGCTCATCGTAGAACTGTAGACCCATGTAAAAAATCTTCAGTTGAATCAATTTTAAATATGTTACCACAAATAGCTTGTGATCTGCCAGAAAGAAATGATAGGGAGTCGATAAGTGTAAGTATGAATCTCATGCACATATATCGTCAACCACAAACCATCCATGTTAAGCCAGAACCCCAAATCATGTAAATGGTCAGCGCAACTGCAATTTCATGAAGTCAGCAAGCACCCCCCTTAGAGTGACACACAATCATCGATGAACACTAAGCACCTGAAGCATGTCCAACCATGTTTTAATATCACCAACCGTAAATAACGACTGCTGTAATCATCGCCAACCCCAAACATCATCAACAATAATTACCCATTGTCCTCCCTCACTAGGTTGTTCTAGGATTGTACTAGCCGGATACACTCCTACAACCTACAAACTGGACTACTGCAGGGATCAGCGCCTAGCTCACATCTTTTTGCATCTGGAGAGACAGGCACAGGTGCCCGGCCCGCACCCCGGGGATCACAGTCATCGACTGGCCCCAACTTCAGCCTGGGATCCCCATTCAAGAAACTCAGGAAGCAACAGCCAAAACAAACACCACCAAACCAGCCAACATCAACCAGGCGCTGATCCCCATTGCTGGGCGCCGAGGTCAGGCCACATGGGGCACACTCGACGCCATCCACGGCAAGGGCAGCAACCGTACCACTACCTGTGCCACATGGGGCACTAGGCTCCATGCCACATGGAGAACTATCTTCACCACATGGGGTGACGCTGGCAACTTCTGGTTTATTGTTTTGCTGCTGGCCCTCACCCCATAGTGGGGTGAGGCGCTGTCCCTATTTTTGCGGACAAGCCTGGGCGCCGTGGCCCGAATCACCACAAAGCTCACATTCATGCAGAAATTTGCACGTCTTCCCGTAAACACACTTGCCAGCTTGAAATCCGTTGCAGAGGCCCCTGCGTCTGCCTTCATGCTTGCCCTTGCCTTTTCCATTGCCTTTCTTGCGATATGGCGTATTGGGCGGGCCTTTGTTTTGTGGCTTTTTGGCTGCGAACCGCGGCCGAGGTTGTAGCCACACATACAGGGAATTTCTCACCTCAACAAGCTCATGCAGCGCCTGGTCTAAAGAATGCCCACGTATCATCAAAGCATTCAATTGCCGGCAACATTCTGCATCTGCTGCTTCCGCCTCCGCCAGGCTGGGAGCCCGCAGGCCGAGACCACCTAACCCGGGCGCTGCATACAACTCCAGGAACTTGTGGGTGAGTGCCCGAGCAGCGCCCAGATGGCACCACCCCAACAATGACCAGCACACTGCACGGATGTGCAACAATTTTTGCACAGCGAAGGGCGAAGCAGAGGGATCCACTTCTGGCGCGTCGGATTGCCCTGCGGCTTCCGCCAATATGTCCATGAACTGCTTGTCTTTCTTGTGGGAGAACTGCTTGACCTTGTCTGCTTCTGCCTGACTTAGAATATGCTTCCAAGGGATGAACTTCAATTCGCCTTGAACTTTCTGCGTGTAGATTGCTTGCACCAGCTGTCTACACGGCTTGACATCCGCTGTCAGCGCTTCTGCCGGATACTTTAGGTCAAACTCTCCCCACAATTTGACCAGCGCCTCTGGCCCCAGCCTTGGACCAAGTTCAAGACCAAGCAAATGGTTACTGGCAGATATCGGGACCAGCGCCGAATCTGGCGGGTCGGCTGTTGAAACAGGCTGTTTCAACTTCGCCCACACTGCCCGCAAATCTCCACACAAAGGAGAGGACAGCCATTCCGCAGCAGGAATAGATACCACTTTGGCTTGGAACCTTCCGAGCCATGCTTCAAAAGCTGCACCATCGACGAAGGCATGGACAAATGTGGCGCTACGCTTGAAGCCCATATCAACAATCGCTTTCACTGCTTCCTCTGTGAGGCCTGCCGTCAGCAATTCTGACTCCCAATCGCTCTGCGGCGTCGCCATGACAGGCACAAGGAAAAACAGAAACAAATCAAGCTCACAAGTCTGCTCTTGAATGACGTCGGCTAACTAGCCCACCCGCATCAAGGTCCGATGCAATTAACATGAACCCAGGCCACGATGCACAGCCGCATCACACAACAATGGGCCACGCCGACCCCAAATCCATGCTTGGTAACCTGTGGGAAAAAAAACACACACACACCTGGCTCCAGCATTATTTTTGGAAACAAACCACGCTTGGTAACCCTGCGCACAACCCCTGGCCCCCTTGGCCACGAAAACAACAATGCTTGGCAACCCTGTGCACAAGCCCTGGCCCCCTTGGCCACGAAAACAAACCATGCTTGGCAACCCTGTGCGCAAGCCCTGGCCCCTTCGGCCACGAAAACAAACCGCGCTTTAGCAACCCTGTGCGCAAGCCCTGGCCCCCTTGGCCACGAAAACAAACCACGCTTGGCAACCCTGCGCGCAAGCCCTGGCCTCAAATGGTCACGACCATAATTATTGTTGATAACCCTGCCTGCAAGACCAATGGCCACACGCCAACCCTGCGCCAGCCGCTGACATTCCTGGAAAGAATTTACTTTTGATTCAGGGCGCGAGAATGATTCAGGGCGCGAAGAACAACACATCATACAGGGGTGTGTTACTTCTACGCGAACTTAACACAAAGGGCTGAAAAGCCTGACTGAACAGCCGCAAAACAATCGCTGCTGAAAAACATTCATATCAGATTGCTGAAAAGCAAAGGCTGTAAAACATGCTGATGAAAAGCAGCGAGTGCTGAAAAGCAAAAGCTGAAGAACCAGATTTGTAGACAGACACAACCTTGAAAAACGCAACTCACTAGCAGTAGCTGAGAAGATTATTTGCCCAACAACATGTCAGAAGATATACCAGACAACGTGTTGCCAAAACATGTTGGAAGATATGTCAGAGAACTTGTTCAAAATGTCAGGAAAAATACAACATGTGTTTTCAAACAATGTTTGAAAATAAAAACATTTTGTTCCGTACCAGGGCTACGTCGACTTCTGTCCAAGCCCAACGTAACTGTGATGCATCAAGTTTAATATATAACTGATGCTGGTGAAGCGCCATCTTTAGTACATGTTGGTCGATTTTACCTCACAGTTTTTTCTTTACCTCTTTCACTGCGTTAGCACATCAAATATAAGTACTTTGATGTAAATGAACCAGGGCACAATGATTTGGATACCATGCCAGGAAGAATTTTCAAATTTTGCGAGAAAAAAATGCCAGCAAAACAATGCAAAACATGTCAGCGAACATGTCGGAGAAGATGTCATAGGGCATGGAAAGATAAAGTTCGAAACAGTAAACCAACTTCAAAGTCACTTTGCCATGTTTGTTTTTTATGGGACGGGCGCCCGTTGAAGAATCTATGGTGTTCCGTCAGCAATTCGGATGTAATGTAAAAGTGTGTCACAACTGGCGCATTGATACCGGGTTGCTTATTGGAGGAACAAATGCAAAGTCTGAGACGTTATCACCTAAGCTTGTCGCTAGTAGACAAATAAAATAGGGTAATTGATGAGTTTGGACGCCCGTGGTGTGAAAGAAGCGCCCAGCGTAAAGATTGAAAAAATATCACAGCCATCGCTTTCTTGAAATAGAGTTGATGTTCACATCTTATGAGAAAGGCCCTCTAAACAGAGGTGTCTCTCTCACTCCTTTTCCAACCTGTAGATTTTGCATTTTTCATTTAACTAACATTTAGCCAGCAAATACTGTTCGTTAATCTACGGTTTTGCGCTCAATATTCCTCATGTACTGTTAGCCATCTCAATTCACAATTAACATTTTTAATCAATGATTTAATATTTCCAAGTCACAATAAGTTTTCTCGTTGTTTGATTCGCATGGCAAATTCAAAACTAATACTCCCAATGTTCATCATTTTTCAAAAAAGATATGTATATTCGAAAATGTATGTAAGTCTTTGGGAGCCCTTAAGCATTTGTTTCCGGGTTGGAATCCAAAAAATTGGTTCTTTGCGAAATTAAAAAACATGTTCTTCTTTAAAACCTGTTGTTTTAGATACCCCAAAATAGCTCGGTTTCAGAAGGTTGGCGGTGGTTTGACACAGGTTTCAACATTTCCAACCCACATGAAAGCATTGAAAGCAAGGCTACTCAATGAATTCTTGATGGCTTCTGGGGGAATGATGGGGATTGAATACTGGTACTTTGATTTTCGTATCAATTGTTTCTACATTTTTATTTTCCACTTGTGGATCCTCATGGGATTGATTGTACAATATGTGTTTATTTTCAATTCTGAGTCCATTAATTTTCGTAGGATGACCGATTGCCAAAGAACAAATTCCCAATCAACCAATAGCAAAAGCAACCAGAAAGCTGATCAACAAGGAGGCCCCCAATGAAAGAAACAATGGGTGATTAACACCAAGATGGGGTTCAATATGTTTGTTTAGCCTTCAGAAAAACAAGTTATCAAAACATCATCCATTGCAAATTAATCAACCCAAGTAGGCCCCGGATGAAGTTGGAAAGCTCTGGAGCCGGAACATCGACATTCCGAGTGAATGGCGTGAGGTTTTTCTTGGCAAGTTGCAAACCTGTTCTGATACTTTCCAGATCCTGGGACAAGTGTCCACAAGTTATCGATAATGCTAATATGTTGTATCCAAACAGGAGATGCCAAGTGAATAAGTATTAATTAGCAAGAATGAGAAATGTTTTTTTGGAACTAAAACGATCCTTTTCACTCCATGAAAAGAACAAACACGTTTTTTTTGCCCGCAGACCCCCCGTAGACCCAAAAACAATCCACAATCTAAAAAGATCTGGGAAAACACATGCCATTTTTCATTTCCACCCGTAAACGAATATGGGTATTAACCGTAAACCCGTAGACCTGCAACCAGCCTGTAATTTACTGATACTTTCCAATAATTTACCATTTTTTAGAAAATGTTTTTTGTTTTTTGCAGCATCATTTCGATGATGATTTTAAGAAACTTTATAAAATTTGGATTTTTTTGGAAATAAATTTAAAGCGTTCGTCAAATCCGCGACAAATACCTTAATGTTTTCAGGTGCCCGTCATCAGGCTTGTGTTCCAGGATGTAGCTTCCAATTAGGAATTGCTGGGTTGGAGGCTGGTAATCGACTTGTACCATACTGTACCAACGCGTTTTGGTACAAGAACATGTTGTATCAGATTATGGGTGTCCATATTTTGCCAGTAACAACTTTGCCAGCATCAGCAACCATGCATGGTTGTCCGCAAACAATTCCTTCCCTTTGCCAACACTGGTGCCTGAATGGTCGAACAATTTAGTTAGTAGATAGAAAGTCACACCATTGCTGGCATGCATTGGCAAACCTGGCCAAATTTCATTGCTATGGGCTAAACCTTTCAGGGCATAGATGTATATAATTGGACGAGCTTCAATTGGGTCAAGACCGGTGTCAACTCGCACTGTAGCCCTCTAAACTTTAGAACAACATTTACTTCGGTGCTACGCAGTATAGAACAAAAGTGTTTTGAAAAAGAGGCGCAGGTTGTGCGTCCGGCAGCTCAGGAGCGGTGGACGTTGGTAGCGCATGCTTAAGATCATCTATTTCATGGATATCGACCGAAAAGAATTGAAACCAAGTTATATAGATGATACATGCATACATTATTTGACTCCTACAACCAGCTTCCAAGTATACTAACAGTGTTTTTTTTGGGGGAAACCAAAAAGCTCTTTTTTCTCCTGTTGCTGTTGTCCCAGCCCTGATTTGTGATGGATCTGCTTCAGATCCATCACAAAGTTCATCCATCAGTGGATCAGAAAATTTTGCTGTTTCGCCCAGCCCTGATTTGTGATGGATCTCACTGAGAGCCATCACAAATGGACCTCCCAGCCAAACCCTCCATTTGTGATGGACAACCAGCTTCCAGTGATTTGTGATGGATCTCAGTGAGATCCATCACAAATCACCATCTCACTGAGATTCGGCTGGGAGGTCCATTTGTGATGGATCTCA
>VSDK01009747.1:0-60538 GCA_009767595.1 Symbiodinium kawagutii
AATTTGGCCGATACCTAAATTTACTAATTTCGGAGGGTCAGGGAAGGGCCATGGTGTGGTGGTGTGGAGGAAGCGACGGCTATGCTTGCAGCTGGTGGTGTTGAACTGGCTATTCTTGGGTAGGCCCTCCGTCTGCCCAAGTTCTATAGTTCTTGGCCGGCAACTTTCACCGCGGCAGTGGAAAGTGGTTGCTCTCCTCGAGGACCTGGCGGATGATGCGAATTCATTGTTGCATGTAGATGCTGGCCTGATGGGCCGCAGTGCTGCAAAGACCGAGACTCAGGATGATGAGCTGGAAGCCTTGCATCGGGCTGTTGGCGTTCTGGAGTTTACTTTTGGTGGCAGTGGTGGGCCTCGCAGACGACGTGCTCCTCGTTGCTTTGATGAGCAACTTGGAGAAGTTCCTCCCTCTTTTGAAGCTGTTGGTTCCCTGGACAGCAGGGGTTACGTTGCTGCGAAGTCGTTGGTGGCCGACCGCATTGTCTTTGGTCCTCCGCCAGCTTTTGACCCCACTCCGTACTTGGACGCCAAGACTGCCCTGATGTATCTACGCCCTGATCTCCATCATCGTGATGAAATTGGAGAACTTCCTAGAGTTTCTGTACGCGCCACACAACAAGAGCGACACCGCCTTTTCGAAAAGATGGCAGCGTGTGGCCGGCTGGAGTTTCTTCGAGCTGAAGAAGTAGAGCCAAAGTTTGCCTCCGGTTTGTTTGGTGTGGTGAAGAACATGGAAAAGGACAGGCTGATCATGGACTCGCGATGTGCCAATGCTCGGGAGATCGGCCTTAATCATTGGTGTGGCTGTATGGCCAGTGGTGCCCCGCTAAGTGGTTTGGAGCTGCTGCCTGGTGAGGAACTTCGTCTTTCTGGACAGGACGTCAAGGACTTCTTCTACCAGTTCACAGTTTCGCGCGAGAGATGTGCTCGCAACTGCTTGGTCGGTCGGTTGGACTTTGAGGAGGCCAGGAGCATCTTCCCACATGCTGATGTGCCGCCTGAAGGAGGTTTCGCTGGACTCTCTACGATGGCGATGGGAGACCTTTGCGCAGTCGAGTTTGCGCAATGTGCGCACCTTGCGCTGCTGTTGCAATGTGAAGGCCTACTACCTGCGGAGCTTTTGTATCAAAAGGGGCCCATCCCGCGAAGTAAGTTGTGGGTTGGGGTGGTGATAGACGACCTGGTCCTGCTGGAACGTGTTCTTCGAAGAGCTGCAGAATCTTCTCTCTCGGAGGCCAACGCTCGCATGGACAAGATCAAGGCCGCCTATGCTGACGCTTGCTTGCCGCTGAACCCGGACAAGGAGTTCCTGGATGCCACTACTGCGAGGTTTTGGGGATGCGAGGTGGATGGAGCGAAGGGCATTGTTCGACCGAGCTCTACACGCTTTTGGCCGCTTGCCTTGATCACCATCCGAGTTTGCTGCCTGGGCGTCTGCAGTTTGGGTCTTCTGGAAAGTCTGGTGGGAAGCTGGATTGCCATTTTGATGTTTCGGCGAAGAACCTTGTGCTGCATGAACGAAGTCTTCCTCGCACTCCAATGTGGTTTGAGGCAGCAGGACATTTTGCGGCTTTCCCCCAGCTTGGTTGACGAGCTCTTCAGCATAGTGATTTTGGGAACGATGTGCTACGTCAACTTGCGGGCGCAGACCTTGGGTTGCATTTATGCTACGGATGCTTCTGACTGGGGCCAGGCCGGTGTTCGTGCAGAGATTCCGCTCGGTGTTGCACGGGAGGCTGGCAGATTTGGCTTGAGCCGCAGCCTATGGACGAAGCTTCTCCCTCCCGGCAAAGCTTGGATGAAGGAAAAGGGGCTTCTACGACAACACCTAGAGCTTCCAGATGATGAAGGCTATGACACGCATCCTCTTTGGGAAGTTCTTGCACGAGGACCTACCTATCAGGAGGTGTGGCGGAAAGCAAACGACCGCCAGGTCCACATCAATGTCAGCGAGCTTGCGGGACACCTTCGACAAGAACGCATGCTATGTGATGACCAGCAGAGCTTCAGGTGTCTCTATGGGCTCGACTCTCAAGTTGGCTTGGGAAGTTTGGTGAAGGGCCGCAGCAGCAGCTTGAGTCTCAACAAGCTGCTGCAACGGAGCCTCGGACCGATGCTGGGCAGTGACGCCTATGGCAGCTATGGTTTCTTCCCCTCGAAATTGAACAGGGCTGATGGGCCTACCAGGGGCGTTGATGTGCCACCGCCTGATGTGGAGTTGCCGTCTTGGTGGAATGAAGTTGCCGCCGGAAACTATGGCGGTTTGGATGCGTGGCTCGAGATTGCCGAGAGCGAAGGACCTTCCTTGGTGACTTTTCCTACAACTTTGATGAGCTGCGGAAGAAGGACGACGTTGTCATGAATTCCGGCCGTTCCGTCCGGAAAGATGCCTTCCTCAAAAGAAAGACCGAACCCAAGCGTGCTACAAGTAGCAGAAAAGTTCTCTCCGAAGGGGAAGCGAAGCCGAAAGTTTCTGATGATGCTGTTGGAGTTCGGCAAAAAGATGCTGATGCCTCGGCGCTCTGTTCCGAAGCCGTGGAGATTCTGAACAGCTTCGACAGGGCGCAGTTTCTCTTTGCTCCTGGACAAGAAGGCTGTTTCCGAAGTGCAGGAGCCTTGGGCCTCTTTACTGGTCGTGGAGGAGTTGCAAAGCAGCTGGTTCGATCTGGTTGCCCCTTCGTCCTGACCTTTGAGTGGAATCGGTCGGTGAAGGAAGACCTGCTGCGACCGGAGAACCGGAGGAAGATTTTGCGCCTCATTGAGCTAAAGGCAGTGAAGTGTTGCGGTTCTGCTCTGATATGCAAGAGCTTCAGCAGGGCTGTCACTCCTGCTATTCGCAGCCGGCGCTTTCCCCGAGGTGTTCCTTGGATGAGTTTGAAGGCCAAGCCGGGTGTGCGAGAAGGGAATTCCCATGCTGACTTTGCAGTCGAGGTGATTGGAGCATGCGAGAAGAGTGGCATCTTGTTTTGGTTGGAGAATCCAGATGGAAGTTTTCTTTGGCAACAAAAAGGAATGAAACGTTTTCGAGCTCCTGACAGCCTTTGGACTTTTCGCTGCGACTACTGCCGTTTTGGTGCACCATGGCGGAAGAGGACTCGTGTTGCAACGAATGTGGAGGGGCTTTGTGGTCTTCGTATGATGTGCAAGTGCCAGAAGAAGAAGCATATAGTCCTGAGAGGAATGCATCCTTCAAAGAGGATTCCTTGGACTGCCGTGGCTGAGCCCTACCCGCGAGGATTCTGCTGCGTGATAGCTGGAGCCATTGCTGGACAAGCCGGGTGGCGTGCTCGACTTAACATTGCAGGCTGCAGCAAAACTGGCACTTTGCGAATTGGCGAAGCTCTACATCCTGGGCCTCGAGCACGACGAGTTCCTCGCAATTTTTCTCTAGAAGATTTTCCTTTGCAGTTGCCGGGCAGCATCGAGATGGGAGAACGAGCGTGGGCCTCTTTCTATGCTTGGGCTGAGACGGAGATCCAGAGCCGTACACCACTGGAGCTTTTCTTGGAGGTGCCTCTCTTCCTGGCTCATGCCATCAGAAGATATGGGGACAAGCAGTTTTCAGGAGGAGGAGCTCTTTTGTACTACCGGCACCTTGTTTTGACTGCTCAGCGAAAAGTCCCTAGCCTCCGTCAATATGTTCACCTATGTTGGGAGTTGGCCTCTCGATGGGAAGCTGCTGAGCCTGTTCATCATCGCACTCCGGTTCCCCTCAAGATCATGAAAGCCTTGGTGAGTCTGAGCTTTTCTTTGGGTGGCGTCGATGGGGTGCTGTCACTTTGATCTGCTTCTACGGCATCGCTCGTGTTGGTGAAGTGCTTCAGTGTCACCGCTGCGACCTTTTGCTACCTCGTGACCTTCTAGAAGATGGTGTCGCTAGCACCTATGTGATGCTGAAGAGTTCAAAGACCAGCCGTCGAAGCGGTGCCCGGATTCAACATCTGAAGATCGACGATGCCTTTGTGACGAAGCTCCTGGACTCGGTCTTCGGCGATGATGATTTGGGTATACTTCTCTCTATGCAGGATCTCCGGGTATGTACCGCTCGAGATGGGACTTCTTGCTCCGAGCTCTTTCGCTTCCTCGAGACCTTCGTATTACTCCAGGCGGCTTGCGAGGTGGTGGAGCTGTAGATGGGTACAGACGAGGTCTTCCGGTGACGGAAATTCAATGGCGCATGAGGCTGCGTAGTTTGACCACCCTCGAGAGCTATCTTCAGGAGGTTGCAGCTTCCAGCGCCTTGACTGGATTGCCTTTGGAAACGCTCCGGAGCATTCGTGCCTCAGTGAGTACCTTCGCTGATACGGGGTCCGTGACAACGCCTTTGGCCTTGTGGACTGAACGACCACAGTCACCCGTTTCGCTCTGGATGAGTGGAAGCGCCCTAGGTGGTTGCTATGCCTTGGAGCTCTACTTCGCTGCCGTTGTCTTCGAGCCTTGGGGTCCATTTCACTGCCGGTGCCTTCACGGTCGGGCTGCGCTATGGATGGCTCTTCTCGCAGCTGCCAAGCTCCGTTCGAGGGCTAGCGCCGTGTGCAGCTTTCAGGTTGCCCAGGAAAACAATCAGCGGCATCGCTCTGCATGCAGTCCAGACCAGAGTTTACATGTGGCCTCATGTTCACTTGGGGATGGCTGCAGATCTTGCTCTCCCTGCCCTTCCCTCCCTGGCCGCCTTTGGCTTGGGGGGGTGGTTGCTATGCCTTGGAGCTCTACTTCGCTGCCGTTGTCTTCGAGCCTTGGGGTCCATTTCACTGCCGGTGCCTTCACGGTCGGGCTGCGCTATGGATGGCTCTTCTCGCAGCTGCCAAGCTCCGTTCGAGGGCTAGCGCCGTGTGCAGCTTTCAGGTTGCCCAGGAAAACAATCAGCGGCATCGCTCGGCATGCAGTCCAGACCAGAGTTTACATATATATATATTTACATATATGTGTATATACAATTGTTTTTTATATATATATATATACATATATTTCTCTATAAATACATATCTTTACACATACACACCCAACATGTGTATATCATTTGCATATGTCGACACGCCTACATTCAGAGACCTACCTCTGCTGCCCGTCGCTTGGACAGGAGGGCGTCATTACCTTGAGAGGTGCCCTCCGGGGTTGGTCGGACCAGCAGATAATCGGAGTGTCATCGAGGAGCCGTGGTCGAGATTCACGGTGTCCATGGTTATGCCAGTGGTTATGCTCTTGGTGATGGTATGGTTTATGATAATGGTTATGGTTGTAAAAGGTGATGGTCCATGTTAGCAAGGACTGCAATACCGATTGTCATCCATGACCACAACATACATTGATGACTACGGTTATGGTAATAGTGATTAGTAATCCATGACCAGCACCAAAACCTAGGTGAAATGGTTCATGTAGCTGTTTGCACTTGATCATGAAGCAATTGACCTTTTGATTTATTATGAATCAGCATATCTTCATGCTACTATTATTAATTATCATCTTCAAGTATGTCAATCGACCTTTCGATTTATTATGAATCATCATAATTCACTATTATTCCTGAAGTGGAGTTAATCATCATAATGACAGTCAGGCTTTCGAAAGATGCTGCTCAGCTATGGGCTCAACAGGGGGAGTTCAGCTATATTACAACGACGTCATATAGTTATGCATCACAGCGCCGTGTGCTTTAATCGGACGAACTTGGCAGGGAAAAATATGCCCAAACTAAATTTTGGTGATGACCCGGACGAGGCTTGACTATTGTCAATGAGCCGCATGTAAGTTTGAAACATGAAGTACAACAGAGCAGTGACAAGCCAACATGGCAGGTGATGCAAGGGGATGGACATAAAGAAGATTGTATACAGACGCCATTTTTTGACATTGCTTGCAGTCTGCGGGCAGAGCCCGCCTGCCTAGGTGAAACCATTCCTAACATCATACATGTTTTTGTCAAAGGAAGAGATCAGCCCAACAATAGACAGTTTGGTGGTTTCAAACATTTTTATTTTTCCTTGTAATCAATAATTAATGAATGGTTGGTTGACAAGCATATTTTTCATAGGGGTGGTTCAACCACCAACCAGTTTTGCAGAACTACGAGCTTTTGACAATTCATTGACGGGCTGATCAATCGATCCATTAACATGTCGAGTGGCATTATGATTGTGTACAACACCATTTTTCTTGCGGCACCGAAATTGTTCTTGATGATGATTAGAATCTTTGTTTGGTTCCCGTTAATATTCAACAAACAGATTTCGGGCTCAAGAAGAGCACAACGGCATGAACCGTTCTTTGTCTCCAAATCTCTCACTGTTTGGCATCAATAACCCACCCCTGCCGAAGTCCCTCGTTGTGTATCCAAGCTGCATAGCACTGGAAGCCGATTCTCCGCATTCTTTAAAGGTACGCCCTGAATCTATGGTGGAACCCATGGCGAGACAGAGGGTAGTCACTAGCAACCTGCTCTTCACCAGCGGAATCTCCAGAAAGCCCA
Source organism: Symbiodinium kawagutii (assembly GCA_009767595.1). Lineage (NCBI taxonomy): Eukaryota > Dinophyceae > Suessiales > Symbiodiniaceae > Symbiodinium > Symbiodinium kawagutii. The sequence goes on from VSDK01009747.1 coordinate 6,470, forward strand.
ACAGGTTCTGGTAAACCAGTTGTCCATGTGGCCATGAGTCATAACCAACCATTCAAAAAGTGGGAAGTAGTGAACCCGCAGTTATGGTCATTTCTGGGATGTATTATTTCAAAATTCGAACGTCAGTGAATCCATCCCAATAGATATGGTGGTTTCTCAAAATAGGGGTACCCCCAAATCATCCATTATTAATTATTAACCATTTGTAGTAGTAAACCGGCTATTTTTGGGGTTCCCTATTTTGAGAAACCACCATATTACTAGTGACTGGTCATTTCTGGGATGTGTTCACAGCTGGGGGTACAGGGTAGCCATCAGAGGCACCGGGCCAACCGCCGAGTGGCATGTGCCATGACGCCATCAGCGGCGGGCTCCCATGGATCCATTGTTGTGCAGTTGCTAAGCAAAGTTACCCACATGGCTATGGGTCGATATTAATCAGCCAACTAATGGTGGATTTCCACCAACAATAATAGGGAAAACAATGGCTAATAGTGGGGGAACCAGGGGGACTAAGGGTTTTGACCCACAGCCACATGATCCATAAGGGAACCGCATGACCATGTTAAGCATCATGGATCATTAACTTGAGAATGTAGTGATTAACTACAGTTAAGTATCTTAATTATTGATTGAGTTGCTATTTAGCATGATCGTTCACCATTGTCATTGACACGTATTCATTAAGCATTACTACCTATCATTGACCGTCATTAGCTATTCTGAACCATATTTGTTGCTTAATGACCCCTACATGATCAAAATAAATTGTTGTAAACCGCTTTCAGTAGTGATCAACCAGTAGCAACTATGAATCAACCGCTATAACACGATTCTCTTGTCTTGATGATTTCACTCCAGTAAACGAAGCCAGAGGCGAGAACGTCCGAAATAGCCAGTTTATTGAGAAGTATGGTCATTTGCAGACTCCAGGTTCGTTTTCCAGAAGTTATCCATGTAAAAACTGGTTTTCCTGTAGATATGGTCATTTTTAGCCTCCAGGTTATTTACTCAGAAGGTATCACTTTATCACCACAGCGGCACCACGACCATGTCGACCACCACCCCAACTCATGGCCCAGGGCGACCGGAACCTGCAGCAGCGAGGCGGCCGACGTTGATGACATACGGATCGTATTCACAACACAGTTGTTTTACTTACTAATAGTGGGTCAACTAGCTTGTTAACTAGCTGGTTAACTAGCTGGTCAACTAGCCGGTTAACTAGCTGGTTAATGGTAGGGTATTATTGTTGGTTATGGGTCAATATTGACCAACAATAATCATATGGCAATGGGTCAATATTAACCAGCAATAATGGAGAATAATAACCAACCAAATCTTAGGAAAAACACTGCTTAGTAGTGGTTTTGACCCACAGCCGTATATGATCAAGATATATCAGTAACAAGACTGTGTAACTAATTCACTTACATACTGTTGTTGTGAAGATAACATTCACCCACTTACTTAATTGTTGCTTTGTTGTGAATGACATATATTGTTTTTGTGCTTCACAACACATACTTACTAGTTAATAACAATCACTTACAACATATCTTTGTGATGCTTAATGATATTTATTAATGTTTTTTTGATTACAAATGATGATCTTAGTGATGGCTGTTGATGATGAGATTGGGTTAAGGGACTTATGTTTTATAAGGGTTGTTAATGGGTGATATTGAGCAAAAGCCAACGGGATTACACATAAATGTAGGCATAACATGTGTATATGTTTTGGTGCACAATGTGACATTTTAGTTTGTATATTCTGTATACATATGCACTTGCGTGTGTACCAATGCAAACAGCATATACACATATAATATCTAGAATGTGATGAACATGAGCTTCCAATTGTTTATCATATGATGCAGCTACCACAACAAGAATCATGCAACTACCAATGCAACTACCAATGTCAATAAGCGCTCAGACACAGAATGACAATGAACCAATAGCTGACTGATGGGTAAATAGCTTGTCCAACCAAGACTCTGTATGATGTAGCTTCCAGCCATGAAGATAGACACGAGTACAGGGACATTGCTGCATCACAATGAGTCAAGAGGTGGAATCACCAGGTTTGGGGAAAAATGCTATGTCGGGAAGTGCCAGAATTCCTCTCTTAGGGGTAGGGAACCATCAGAATCCTCAACACATTGAGTTTCTTTCGGGAACCGAACGACCTTTTTTTCCCGCAGTTTCGTAGATTGGAGTTTTACAGCGGTTGGTCACCATCAAACAAATCAACCATATATTAATCGTTAGTAGTGATTAGTGGTGGTCACTGATGATCGATGACACTTCATGAGCTGGCAATTGCCATTCAACGGCTCGTTGGTCAATGATGCTTGCCTCATGACACCATTAATCCTGGTAAGATGATGATGTTAACCAGTGAATCCCACCCATGACACAAGAACTACCCTCTGGTGGACTAACATGGCCATGGATAACCCATTATTTATAGCTGGTTTCCCAGGGTTTATTTGAAAAATGGTGATTTTCCATTGCGAACTGTTAGTTTACCAGAGGGTATCAAGAACTACCATACTTCAAGGATGTTTTGCGATGACCTATGACAGCGGCTTGGGGCTTCAGGTTGAATCGCCTCAAGAAGGAGGTGGCCACCCTCTGTGACTGGTCCGCTGGGATGCTCAGGTCGTTTCTTATGCGATTTCATATGCTCATATGCTCAAGCAGTGGCTAGGAATGGTCGAACAAAAAACAAGTTAGAGGAAGAGATTAGTGGTTAAGTACTGAGATTAACAAGTAGTTAGCAAATGTTAGCAAATCAGGTAGAACTCAATAATGGTCTTGAAGAAAGTAGTAGTTAACTACTGAGATTTGTTCAAGTAAGAGTTTTGTAGTGGTTCACAAGGGTTCGTTCTCAGAATTCATCGCCCACAATGAGCACAACAAAGCAGTAGTATTGACGAGCCTTTAAAGGTCTTTAGTCTCTCCAAATACTGTAGGTACAAATACGCACTGTATATGTACGTATTGGCATCTTGAAGTAGAGAGAACGTGGTACTGTATATTTTTTAAAATCACATTTTGAGAAAAGAAATGAATATTCAAGAAGAAGTATTTGCTATATACAACTATCCTGAAGTAGACAGAATATCCCGCTTGTTCAATCGTCAATCTGTTTCTTGTTGGGGATGTTTCGATTCAAAATTTGATATTCTATCTGCTCCAGAATCTCGATATACTGGAAAACCAACGTGCCAACGTTTCGACCCTGAGGCAGCTGAGCAGCAGGGAGCCGGTCATGCCGATGGTGCGGGAGCCAGTCCTTGTTGTTTTTCGTTGTTGTTTGGCTTTTATGAGGATACTACCGACAAACTATATATCAACATACCACTGCAATACAATGAACAACGATTCATGATGCACTACTAGGTGATCTCGACATATTTTTGATTACATGATGTGGAATTTTCTGTTGACCTGCCATAGTGTTTTTTTGTTTGCCTAGTTTCTGTTTCAACTTCGTATGCGAAAGTACCTACGTGGTCGTGTGTTGCCTAAATCATTTGTAACCAAGCCAAGAACAAGCTGACCGTTTGCAGTCATTTACAATGCAAGGCAAGCAGGTTACAAAGCAAACAGTGCCTCAAGAGGATGTGATCGCTCAGGGAAGGGTAAGAAGGCTGTAGCACAAATCAGTACCGCTGCCCAAACAGCGCGGTGGGGACATACACCACTTTACAATGGCTTTGGATTATACAAACATTTGTGTCTTCACTCATGCTTTGACACGTAGCGGATAGTAAGAATTGAATGAAGGACATGTCAGTCAGACGTCAGATGCCGCAGAACTCAGCAGGCAAACTCGAATCACCCAATTTTCAGGTTTGCAAAGTTTGACCATCCGGAGGGAACCCAATCACTATAATAGTGATTTGTATGCGTCGACAAATGCACAGATTTCTCATAACAAATTCTGTAACAAAGTGGTTGTGCCACCAATTGCGTGTGGTCTAATTTCTCATCATATACTTGGAAGAGCCGAAGCTCGCTTGCTTCTGGTGGTGGACGTACTTGCATCGAGCACTTGCAATTGTATGAACGTCAAAAATCAACAATGGTTATAAGCCTTATCATCCATTAGGGTACTATCTATCCCTTATTGTTAGCCAGTAATAACCATTACTAGGCCTTACAAACCACTATTCCTAACAGCAGGGTGCTTTTGGATTTCAATCTCTAGAAGCAGGGGGTGGTACAACCATTTTCCGAGAAAATTTTCGGCGGACACAGGTTGCGGGAACCTGTTGCAAAGCTGGGTAAATTACTCACTACCAATGGTTCTAAGCCTTGTTAACCATTATTGTGGGTTACTATCCCCTATAATGAGCCATCAATAATCATCATCAACCCTTACGAAAGATTATAAGCAGGTCAGTTGATATCAATTCACCTATTTTCCCACCTTCCTCAACTGGGATTATCATCCCTTACTAACGATTATGAATGGCTATGGGTCGAAACGCTTAGTCCCCCCTAGTTCCCCTATCATTAACCATTGTTTCCCTGATTATTGTTGTTTTTTATCTTCCATGAAATTGGTTGGTTAACATTGACCCACATCCATATAGCTGGTATATCCCCTACTATTGTTGGTTGTCATCCCCTACTATTGACCATGAACCAGCTGTTATCAACCATTGTTGTTGGTAGTTAACTGCTTTGACCCAGTTCGCCAGATAGTTGGTATATATCCCCTATATTCATCACCCCTATAGTTGTTAGCTATCATCCCCTCTTATCCCCTATTATAGTTGTTAGTTATTCCCCTATTATAGTTGTTAGTTATCATCCCCTATAGTTGGTATATATCCCCTATATATCCCCTATAAATGATTATAGTTGTTGGAATCCCCGTCTTAGGAAGTTCCCAACTCCCCCGTTTCCGCGCGGCTGTCAGGTCAGTTGCAGCAGCTCCGAAACGAGGCGCTCCGTCGCTGCTGCACACCCATGCGACTCGTTGCCATGGGGACTGGTGCGGAGCGGGTTTGGTGTCACCAGGTTTAGAGTGCTTAATAAGGGTTGGTAAGGATTAATAATGATTATTAATGATAGTTCGTAAGGGTTAATATATAATGATTAATAGTGATTAGTGACAGTTAGTAAGGGTTAATGATTTTCAATGGCTAATAATAGCGGATAGTAACCAACAAGATTGATTAATCCGGGTACGACAAGGGGAAAATAGCCAACAGCAATGGTAAATTCCAAAGGTTGATTGATTGGGGGGTACCATGGCTTTGGGGGAAACTAGTTGGCGAACTTGGGGGGATACCCCCGGATGAACCAACCAGGGGTTGATTTCCGGGGTCAACATTACCTGCTATACTTGCTGTGAGATGAAGGTACCTATGTTTCAGTTTTAGCTAAGTAGGTACCAGTGGGCACTTCTATAGGTGTCACCAGTCTAGCTATGTTTGCCTTTTTCTGAAAGATGCTGTGTGCCATTCGGAATCGGCAACCATGAGTAGTGAACAAAGGAGAACATCGAAACTTCCACGTGGCAAAATATGTAGTGCTACTCCCAAAACCCATGGTTTCCATTCGTAAAATGATCCATTTTTGGTGGGGCCCATGGGTTACCCGCCATGGCGTGGCCCAAAAATTTCATACTACGAGCCACGTCTGGAGAGCTCTGCGAATCGGTGTCCCACCTGGGATGCAGCGCAGGTCAACGACATCGGCAGCCGTTTGAAAATCCAGGCACGGCGTGGTCCCGGGTGCATCCCGACAGTTGATGGTGCCATTCCGGTTGCTGTTGCGGCTGGACTTACGTCACTTCACTCGATTACAGTATGGTCATGGACAACATCGATCAAACATGTTTCGACACCCTCAAAATGTGCTACTCCAGGTAATTATACTGTAATTTTAGCGTAGAGTCAGGAAAGGAAAGATTGGAATCTGATGCGCTTGCTGGATGGTCCATGGTGCATGTTGATATAAACCTGGTCGCATGCCACGAATTGATCATTTGAATCGCCAAACGAGCAACTTGCGCAGAAATGGCTCTTCAAAAATTGATCATTTGCTGTTTGAGGCATTGAGGCACAACTATTTAATATGAGCCCTTCTCAAAATCTGGGTACCCCCAGTTATCGTCTAGTTATGTCTAGTTTACAAACCATTCATAGTTGTAAGCCCGTCATTTTGGGGGTACCCTTAGGTTGAAAAACAACAATATATTGACATGGTCGTTGCTCAAATCGTGACCGGTCTCTTGGGTCCTTGCTTTTTGAGGGGCATCTGGTGGACTGTACTCCCAAGCTGCCTCCCAAGCCTCGGGAAAGGCAGCAATTCTTGTGGTACACCATCTATGGACACGTCCCGGAATCAGAGATACCCATTATTGGCGAACTGTAGTTGCTGATGATTGGTCAAACCATCATTTTATTCACAGGTTGAACCTATGCGAAGCTCGTCAACATAATCAAAGCAGTCATAACCACCATACAGATCTATCAATAATGGCCATATTTCACCGTTAGTATCACTCCATGAACAACTAGCACCATTAACCGAAATTATATAGTATTCAACCATAAAGTAACCGCCTTATGGCCCTTAATGAAGCATCCTTAACCATCCATGTAGCATCAATTCAGTATCACTTAACCATCAATCAACATCAATCAACCACCATAGAGCCATTTTAATCATTAAGCACCCTTACCACCCATTAAACAGCCACCCTCACCAACACTTGCTCACCAGGCTCCCCAAAACCTCGATGACTTGCCGTTTGGGGACTCAGAGAGGTCTGGTTGTCAGGCGAGCGGATTGTGTCTAATGCGGCCTTCATGGAAGATTGGTGAATGATGATGGTTGATGGTTCGTGGATTGGCTGATAGTGGGTAATGCTGTTAATCATGACTGACGATGGTTGATTGGTGGCTTGTGATGGTTGATTGGTGGCTTGTGATGGTAGATTGGTGGCATGTGATGGTTGATGATGCTTAATAATGGTCAACAACGATTGTATAATAGTGATTAGCGTTAGCATTGGTCCTTGAAGCGTGATTGATGATATTTGCAAATTGCGCTTGGAAATGATGGTCATAAATCATAGACCGGTTGAAAATAGGTGTGTCATCCATGCATGAAAATTAGGCAGTCTTTTCTGATGGCTAGTGCGACTGACGAAGTGTTTACAACACAATGACTGCTTGATAATTTGGTGGATGATGTGGATGGTGATGCCATGGTGGAATATCAACTGAATGTCACCATAAATACTAACCAGTGGATAAACTTCATGACCAGCGGATCATGGTGGATGGTGTCATGGTGCGATGATGGTGACAACCTGACAGCTGCAGCCTCGCTGGTGAAATTGCTGCGAGCCGTTTTGTTGTACCACTGGAATTTTGCCTGGTGATTGAGCCATTTTGTGGGCATTGTGGGCCGTTTTTGAATTTTGTTGTCTACTCAAACGTTCGAATTCTTTAATTGTACTGGAGAGTGTGTGACGAAACCCAACTTTACCTAATTTGTGCATGCATATTGTTTCTCTTGACTCCCACCACCACCAGCACTGCTACTACTACTGCTGCTGCTACTGCTGCTATGAACCTAAAACTATTACTACTGCTGCTACTCCTACCACAGGAACAGCTACTGCTGCTAGCAGTATGGTTTAAAATTGCACCAACGGGGGTTGACATTGGTCACGTTAGTAGTCAAAGAAAAGGTTGGTGAAGGGCTGCTGATTGCACCCTGTCAGGCGAAAAATGACACGCTAGCTGCTACCATTCCCAAGAAATCCAAGAATCGAATGAGCAGAAGAAGTGATCGTTCATGGGTATATATATATATATTTATTTATTTATTTATTTATCTCCATAATGATGCGTTTTTCTTCAACCCCAGATACTATAGCACTACTCTGGAAGTATGAACCCATGTGGCTATCTCCATTCGGCCCCCCAGAGACATGCGCGTGAGTGACTCACCAAGGCAACAAGTGTGGCTACCTCCATCGCAGGAGGAGGGACTCATGAGCATCAATCGTGTTGTCATGCTCATCATTGTGGTTGCTTTATGGCTATGGGTCAATATTGATCAACCAACTAATGGAGGATTTCCACCAACAAAACAAGGGAAAACAATGGTTAGTGGTGGGGAACCAGGGGTACAGGGTTTTGACCCACAGCCTTATTGTACCTGATGATAATTATAACCACAATGATGATAAACCATTGCTTAATTAATGTCACAATCCAGGTTAAACTTCATTGTACCGGACAACTTGTTTTTGTTGAACCTGGATTTCCATGCAGAACGAGAAACAATCCTCCCAGTGCAGCAATTAAGTGATCTTTGTGATGCTGGGCACCCGGTGGAGCGTTATTTGCTGCTGAATCCAGGAGAAACATTAGAACACCATTGAATCCAAAAATTGCACGGATGGTGAATCTATTTGTTGACAATGGTTGATCATTGGCTCATAGATTACCGTTGTTCAGTAGATTTACCAATAGATGAAGCATTGATCAACCATTGTCAACATATGGACGATTGCCAATGATCAACCATTGATCAACCATTGACCAACCATTGTCAACGATTCGTCAATTAAGCAATGGTTTATCCTGAACTTGACGATTGCCATTGGTACAATCTATCGTTGAACATTCAGACAGTTCGGTTCCGGGGCCCAAACTGAGCCAAACTGCTGCCGGTTAGAGCCTATGCCTTGTGGAGTTGCACCTTGCATGAACCCCTCATCCACACCACAAGACCGGGCATGTCTACATCCACAGGATCCGTGTCTCCAATTGGCAAAGCATCATGTTTAGGTGGATCCTGGATGCATTTGCATAGAAATATTTCTAGATGCCTGATCTTATATGCGTTGCATACATGTATTGTACTTCGAAAGGTAGAGGAACAACAGAGAGATACGGTAGTAACGAAACAGGACATGAGGTAGACGATAAAGTCACAAACATCAAACAATGTATGTATATATATATATATATATGTATGTAAAAAACTACTTATATATATGTATAGATTTATTTATTTAGATTAGAAACCAATCAAAAATCTTGTTTGTCTCCTCCTTCACTGACAAGTTCTCCCTCACCACGGTGCGTTCGTTGCATCCTTCCCGAACGCTGCTGGTCGTCAGGACGTCACAGCTGCTGTGCTGCTCAAACGGCGAGATGCCGCATGCGAGGCGCCCAAAGCTGGAGGCTTACAACGCTTACAGTGATAACTGGTTGGTGGTCTGTAGTTAATATAGATTAATAATAGGGAATTATAATGGTTAATAGGGGTTATAACCACTGATAATGGGGATAATAAGCAACAATAGTAGTTCAACAACTATCTGGTTGGTGGTTCAAACCATGGTTGATAATGGGTAATAATAGGGGACAAGAAGCAACAAACTTGTGGTTGGATAACTACTGGTTGGTGGTTTGATTGTCATTTTTTATTTTCCCTGTTATTCACAAGTGGTTGGTTGACTTGCGCATATTTTTCATAGGGTTTGAAACCACCTACCAGATAATGTGAACCCAGGAAACCCCAGGTTGATACAGGTTGATTGCCCTCTGGTAAACCAACATGGCAATGGAAAATCCACCATTTTGTTAGGAAAACCCGGGGAAATCATCAGAGGGTAATTGGGGAGGTTGCCATTTTATTGGGAAACCAAGGCTTTCAGGGGATACCCCTATTCATCAACCAGGGGGTTATTAATCCTGGGTTACCATTATTGACCAATGATATTGACCATTGTTACCCAGATAACAATTATTAACGACGGTTAACAAAAGATAACCAATGTAAATGACCAATGATTCATTGTGATTCAACCAAACTGATAAAGGGACCAATGGTTGAATAACCGCCTCATTTGCTTATCGTAGTGGTGCTGACTCAGTTCTAGACCTGAGTCAGGTCACAGATTGTACTCGTGAGTGGAGTGAGAAACTTTGCCCTAAGGTTAGCTTAACATCAGTAGGGAACCGAGTTTAGGCAGTGAATGGTTAGCCGGTAAGCTTGGATGATCATCCATCCGCGTAGGTCATGTTACTGCCATCAAAGTGGTTGCATTCTGCATGAAACAAGCAGTCTCACCACTTGGGGTTTTGCGCGCAACCATCCCTGTCATCCAATCCCTCATGGATGCATATGGACATGGCTCAGAACAACTGGGAAGTGTGCAGAAACGGGGTCACAACTGCTATAGTTCCCTTGGTCAGTAACTAGTTGGCAAGTGAGGGTGCACATCCAAGTCGTGAGAACGACCAATTGTTTGCATTTCCGGGCTGATACTCCAGGTCTTTTGAACAAACGCTATGTTTGCATATGGCTATGGGTCAATATGAACTATCAATAATGGGGGTAAATAACCAACAAAACTCGCGGGAAAACAATGGTTAATGATGGGGAACCAGGGGTACAGGGTTTTGACTCACTGCCATATTGTTGCCTACGATCAGTTGTTGACAAATTGACAAGCATTGTTGTCCAGTATCATTATAAACCACCTCATTATCCGGCACTAGGCCCTCCTTGCCTGCTATTACCCAGTATCAATCAGGAAGAGCTATGCATTGACCAGATCATTAGCTAGCCATTTTACACGATCAACTATCATCAAGCAGAATCAACCATCATCAACCAACGTCAACCACCATTAACCATCACTGACCATATCAACTAGTATCACCCATTCACCATCAACCATCATTCACCACTACTAAACCATCAAACACCATCAACCACTGATGAACCATCAACCATCACTGGCTGGTGGCTTGAAACATTTTTCATTTTCCCAGATGTAATTACTTACAGATGGTTGGTTGACAAGCATATTTTTTCACGACGGGGTGGTTCAACCACCAACCAGATCATTATCCACGATCAAGCATCATCCACCATCATTAACCGCTACTAAACTATCAATCACCATTAACAACTGATTAAACATGAACCATCATTATCCACGATCAACCATCATCAACCAGCATCAACCATTCTTGACCCTGGTTGACCCCCTTTTTCGGAGTCCTGTGACAAAAACTTCCAAGTTTCCCGCTTCGCCCGCATTGGTTGACCGCTGGTGTAAACCGCAGGCGGTGCCGCCTGTGAAAAGCGCATGCGATGGAGCAGGAGTCACAGGGAGGGCTGTTGTCAACAGTGGTTAATTGCCGTTCATTATTCATGATGGTTAATTCATGGTTGGTAGTGATTAGTGATGGTTTGTTGGGGTTCATGATGATTAATTGATGGTTGGTAGTGGTTAGTGATGGTTAGCTGGTTGGTAGTGGCTGATAATGGTACATCAAATGGTCAATTACATGTTCATGATGTTGGTCAACGTTGCTTCATGATGGTCATCAGTTGTTGATGATAGTAGACGATGCATAACAACGGTTATGACAGCTGGTACAAGAAAAATAATCTACTTCGCTGTCAATGGGTGAATTTTGAGCGTTCAAAATGGTTGATTGTTTTCATTGGAGGATTGATGTTTTACTGCATTATGTTTGATATTCATAAGCAAAACTAATGTTGATTCCAATGTCTCACAGAAGAATCATTACTTCTCTCGCATGCAACGTTGAATGCCTTGAATCTCACGAAAGAGTAACTCCTCATATCGACCAAACATGATGAATACTGATCAAAATCCACTTGTTGGATTGGACCCTGTCACTTTTGGGGTACCCCTTACTAACACATAGCTGTTGACTACGCAGGGTTGATTTATCCCGGGTTGGCTTTTGATACCCAGAACAACCTTTATTACAGATCTTTATACGTATTCGCCATGTGTCAACATCAACGGTCCTTCCCAAGCAACGTAATATGCAACATTAAGAGAAATGTAAGCAAAGTAGGTGGTGACTTCACAGCTATCTTGTTTTTTGCACATATTTGGGAGAATTGGTGAATCTGTTATGTTGGGGATGGGGTAGAACCACCGATCAGAACACAGAATTTGAGCCGTGAAGTAATTTTCATATCGACGCTTCAAGGTCAGGGCCGCCGCCATTAACAATCACTCGTAATGATCCCCAAATCATGAGGCGTCTGGCACATGATCTACTGGTTGGTGGTTTGATCGACATTTGACATTTTAAATATTTTCCCCAATGATTATTAACAAATGGTTGGTTGACAAGCATATTTTTTCGTAGGGGTGGTTGAAACCACCAACCCGTCTACCTCGTTTGTAGTATCCATCATCAATCATAGGAAACCATAAGGGTCCCGTCCTCCCGGAAATCCACTGCTTGAAATGCCAAAAGTTTTGTTGCAGTTGGTCAGGTCGAGTTACCACAGCATCTTTGACGCATAGCACAAACATATAGCAAGATATGGTGGTTTCTCAAGATAGGAGACCCCTGAAATGGTTGGTTTCGTACTATAAATGGTCAAGAAACTTGATGATTTGGAGGGGAAATCTGTTTGGAGAAGCCCACGATATATGATTTTATACTCCTTCTTTGTACAAATTCATAGCTTTGTTTCAACTCTTAATTTACACAAAAAGTCACACTGTGCAGATACTTATCAATCTGATCATTTTTCCAGCTGGATCAGTTTAGCATTTGTATCTATTAAACTGAATCATTAGCTACACATGCCACTAGTGATCATTATGACTCATTTCATGTCTATCCATTACTAACCATTAATGTCATAACATATTATCAACCATCATCGACCATTTCCAACCATCAACAGCTCCTCAACCATCATCAACCCATCATCAACCATCATCAGCTCCTTCAAAACCCAAGACGTTTGGCCTTCGCTGCGCTGTGACCGCCAGGCGACACTTCGCTTCCGAGCCCCTCCAAAATGGTCGCTCCTGTCCGCTACAGCTTTTCGGCGTGCGGAGCACAGCGGAGATCCCTCGAAACGGCGGGGGGACGTCGTAGAGAGGAGACCGTGGGGTTGCATCAATTCGTAGGGTATTTTTAGGGGGAATCTTTACAGTTAGGGGAATTTTTGAGGGTATTTTTAGGGGGATTTTTACAGTTAGGGGATTGTTAGGGGGTATTTTTAGGGGAATTTTTGAGGGTATTTTTAGGGGAATTTTTACAGTTAGGGGATTTTTAGGGAGATTTTTGAGGGTATTTGCAGGGAATACTATAGCTGGTTATTGATTAATTGTATGAGTTGATAGTGGTTAATCATTATGATATTTTTATATACGGTTGACTAGCTGGATTAGCTGGTAGCCCTGAACCATATGATTGATAATAGGGGAATACAATGGTGAAGAATAGGGGATAATAAGCCTCTGACCAACCAACCAACCAACCAATAGTACATTACGGCGGGTTAATGGTCAGAAAAGCCGCGGATAATGACCAACAACAGTAGAGGAGATACTAACTACATGATCCATATATGATGGTTTCTACCCCAAAGTTATGGTTGGTTTTTTTAATGAACAATGATTAATATTTTGGGGTAGCCTTATTTTGAAAAACGCCCATGTAGTGGTTAATCACAGTGAGTTCATGGCTGCCACTATGACAAGTGCAATAGGATGCTTGCCAGAATTCGTCAGTAGACTTGGCAATTGCTTTTTGTCTAACAGGGATTTTTTTCAAAGAAATTATCGTTCCTAGCAAGCCAACATGGTGCTACAGGGACACTGCTCAACCAAGTCGACCCAAATGCTTGAAGGTTTTTGACAGTGCTCTCTATGGTTATAAGTTGGTTTATGAGTCATGCAGCCATACTAATTATCTTATCTAAACATATTTGTCCTCGTTAAATTTTTAATGGGTATCGGTCACAACCCAGCATTCACAAATCGGGTAGATGAACATCCTACAGCTCGACCAGTGACTGGTTGTGAGATGTTTATGCAGGGGACAGGGGATTCACAGCGAGATATCCACAGCGAGATGTTTCTCTGAAAGTTGTGAAGCTTACGTCTTGGCATCGGATTATCACCGCACAAAACATTCCTATGAAGCACCTACTGCAATTATGCTTTATATGATCCCTATCATTGCAGATATTGTCCATTCTGCGTGAATCTATCTGCATATGCCAACATCGGTGACTTAATTTTTTTTTTGCTATGCGACCAGCCCTCAAGATACTCACATTTACCATCCAAACTTTGCAATTGTTGGTTGCACTCCAAGCATCATCGAGATTGTACTCATATGATTGCTAAGATCCCAAAATGGCTGTTGTCACAAACCGAGTAATTACCATAGTGAACATCCAAGAAATGGACGGTTCTTTTGCATTGTTGCTCCCGTGGCTATGAATTAAAACAAAAGCCGTCTCATTGCAACATTGTTTAGATATAAACTCTACATTTCTTTGCAGCATTGCTGAATCTATACATTTCCCTACCGTAGTCTTTCAGAAGAAATATACACATGTTTACCTGAATCTACGCATTTCCTCTGATTTTTACTCATTTTTATCCCTGTTTGTTGGATACATTTACCCTAATTATCTCTGCTGAATCTATACATTTCCTCGGAATTTCACACAAATTTGTATCATCATCAATCATCATCAAGATTCCCTCACCTGTTTGTTAGATCTTTACCTCTACATTTGTTGGATAATTTGCTTTGGTTGTTCACACGCAGTATGGACTCAGGTTCGACGATGTCTGCAAATCATACCCTATGCCGGTCGGCAGGTGTATGATCACCAGCTATGTGGGGATTTCTCAAAATGGGGAACCCTCGAAATGGTTGGTTTATTGCTATAAACAGCTGTACAAGGATGATTGGGGGATACCTCTATGACTTTAGCAACACCCATAGATACAACTGGTTGACAAATAGATCTGCAGTATCATCGACCAAGGCATTTAACCTTATTTATTATCTCATGCCTATGATAATCTATTATTTATCATCATTTTTTCAAATGCAACATATATAAATTAACCTATTTGTCATTTATCACAATCTATTAAATTATCTATTATTTATCATTATTTATCTATACAACATACCATAAATACCTTGGTTGTTGGATCGCTACTTGTGTCACATGATCAGGCCCAGTGGCTGGATCCTACGGAGCCAGGCGGCGCGGTGAGGAGCAAGGACGTTCATGCAGATCATGATATATTGGATGTGGGTATAAGATTTAGTATATTCATATGGCTATGGGTCAATATTAATCAACCAACTCAATGGTTAATGATAGGGGAACCAGGGGTACGGGGTTTTGACCCACTGCCATATCATGGGTGTCTAAGACAAGATTGATGAAGCATGGAAGTTTGGATATCGCCGCCATATACCATTCTCAAGTTCAAAAATCCTCATGGGTCTCCCGATTCGGTGGTACGTGGGTGTGTTGGCGATTTCTCAGCTGAGTGTCATCTGTCTTCTGGGGTTGAACTACTGGGAGCAGAGGCACTTGAGGCTGCAACTGACCGACATCCACGTTGGCACTCTCACCGGCCAGAGGACAGGGGTGCGGGTGGCTGAAAATTCCGGGGAGCCTGGCGATCCTGGACACAGCAGTGGCACTCAGCTTGGGACTGGACCACCATTGAAACCGCAGGTTGGCCAGATCCCTTTATTTACAAACCGGGGTTCTCAGTCTGGGGATTTTTCTTTGGCCTGGCAGTTTCTGGGTTTGTGCACATTGCTGGTGAGCTTGGTTGGTATTGGGCTCGTGTGGATTTGGGCAAAGAGGGCTGCAGAGCCTATCCTGGACCCTTTGTCTCCGACAAGTCAGAGGCAAGTAGCTCAGAGGCAGCTTGCAGAGTTGCGATTGAGGAGGCATGGCTTTGGTGAACCGAAGAGTGCTGGTGCAGTATGATGTGGCTGGACCTAGGCTGTTCCATGAGCGCATGGTGACGGAACATGTTGCAGGGGAGCTGTACGTTGTGATTACACCGGATGGGGATGTTTACAGTGAGGAATTGTCCATGCTCAACAGTGACATTCGATCAATGCGTGTGAGAGGGGCAAACAATCGATTACCTGCTGACGTGCCGGCGGCTGAAGTTTATGCTCTGCCGAACTGGCCACCCAATGAGTTGACCAGGTTGCGTGATGAGGCAAGGGCAGTAGCTGAACGTGAGCGAGGAGGTGCTGTTGTGGCGGGGGGCCGCCCCTGCCGTGGCTGTGGTTCCAAGTGGTGATGCTGCGGATGACATGAAGTTTGCTGCTGGAGTGATGAAGTGGTTGAGTGCTGAAGCTGGTGAGGGCTATCGATTTGGGCAAGAAGTTCCTGGGGTCGTGGTCCCTCTTGCAAGGGGGGCCAAAGCTATCCACACGCTGCCTAGTGGTCGTCAGATCTTTGTGGAGTGCGTTGACGGAGCTGACCTCGAGAAATTTAAGCAGAAGCCCTCTCTGTGCGATGACCGCATTCTGCCGCAGTTGCTGAATGCCATGCAGATGCCCGAGCGGAGTCTGAAAGATGTGGCCTCTGCTTGTGTTGAGAAGAAGATGCCATGGTCCATCACGGGACCTCGAACAGCGAGATGGTGCGTGTCGTACTTGGCCGTGGAAAATCTTGGCTTCGAAGGACACCACGAAAGACTGCGACAGGTTTCGAAGAGTGATGCATCGTCTTGGGGCATTCAGGAACATTTTCAGGTGAGCATGGCCCTAAGACAAGCATTGCTGGTGGATCAGGTTGATGCCTTCAACATGTTGAGTGTGGAGATTCAATTTCGTCGACTGCAGACAATCGAATTTTCGTACAGTGAACGAGCCAAGGAGGCTGAGAGTAAAGCTGTGCGGGGCCGATTGTCATTGGAGGAGCAAACAACGTTTGGTGGTGTCACTAGACAGTATTCGACATTGATGATTTGCCCGGAGCTTTTAGATTTCGTGAAGCAGGAGACGGAGAAGGAGGCCAGCCTAGCAAAAAACCTGCGAAAAGCGCGAGAAGAGCGAGAATCAGCTCGGCGTGGGAAAAAGGGCAAGGCCTCGGAGGACCCTTGAGGACAAGGGTGCGTGGTGGCTTTGACTCTGGCCATCATGCGACACCCGGTGAGTCGAATTCGGGTAGAAAGTGCAACCGTGACATCTTCCCGTTGCCTATGGTGGAGGTGTCTCCTCATCCTGGAACAAAGCTGTCCCGAAAGTGCCAGCAGCGTGTGGGGAAGAGGCGTCATTTTGAGGAAGAGGTGAATGCAACAATCTCATCTCTGAATCGCATGTACGGAGCTGGTGGTGCTGGCAATGATGGGTTGGATCGCAGTTGTGGTTTGGCTCCCGGTGCTGGTCAGCTACAGTGTTTAGAATTCATTGAGCATGCAATTTCTGAGCTTGGTACTCCGGACGGGCTCAGTGGCTCAGAGGCCCTTGAGGAGCTTCGAGTTTCAACTGGATACAATGACTTGCCATCTATGTGTCCATTGGCTTCCTTCGATTCTGAACTTGTCGCACTTCCCTCTGGTGGCATGAAGCCTGTGCCATTGGAGTCGTTGTGGGGTGAGGGCGGACAACATGAGGTGGAGGAGTTCTACCGCAAACGAGTGCTCGGTCCAGATGATGCTAGGGCCCAGCTGGATGCTTGTGGTGTGCAGCGGTGTTACCAAGATCCCAAGCTCAATGACCCGGCCGCCTATGCTGGATTTCTCAAAAAACTTCTTGACCTGAACTTGGTCGAGGCTTCGTTGGAACCACCCAAGGAACTTGTGGGTTTGTTCTTTGTGCGAAAGAAGAACAACATGATCCGCCTCATCATGGACTGCAGGAGATCGAACTGCTATTTCACCGATCCCGACAAAGTGCAATTAGCGACTGGTGAAGCGATGAGTCGCATGCATCTGCCGGCTGGTGAAACCATTTACACAGCAAGTGCCGATTTGCAGAATGCCTTTTACATTATGGCTATGCCGCAACAGTTGCGTAGCTTGTTTGGACTGCGAGCAGTGAAAGCAGGGCTTTTGGGTGTCACTCATGTGGATGGGCATTCGGTTTCTCCTGACACTTTGGTACACTGTCGTGTTTCGGTGATTCCTATGGGTTGGAAGTGGGCTTTGTTTTTCTGCCAGCGTGTGAATGAACGTATCTGTGAACGGTGTGGTCTTCTTCCTAAGGATAGGTTGCGAGATGGTGTTGCGGCTCCGGATAGTGGTTTTTGGCATGTGCAATACGTTGATAACCTTCACGTTTTTGGTACTGACAAAGGTGTGGTGGAACAACATTTTTGGCGAGCAGTACAGGGTCTAAGGGATGCAGGTTTGACAGTCCATGAGATTGAGATAGATGAGGGGGAGACCAAAGTCCTTGGATGGGAGCTTGAGAAGTCTGGCACTCTCAGGCCTTCACGGCGTCGACTTTGGAGACTCAGGTTGGGGCTCCGAGAGATTCTGCGACGGGGACGAGCTTCGGGTCAACAGATCGAGAGACTGGTTGGGCATATCACTTTTGTATCGCTATGTCGGAGGGAATCTTTAGCAATCCTGGGGGAGTGTTACAGTTTCATTCGACAACACTATGATCGGGTGGTGCCTTTGTGGAAGAGTGTTCGTAAAGAGCTTGCAATGTGGGATGGCATTTCTCCTTTACTGGCTGTGGATCTTACAAAAGGTATTAGCAACACAATATACTCGGTTGACGCTTCAGAGTGGGGACTTGGGGTCGTTACTTCAGAGGTTGACAACAAACTTTTTGGAACCCTGGGTAAACACTGTGAACGGTGGCGCTTTCGAGATGAAGATGCTAAGGATGCACGTAACTTTGTTTTGGCTGAAGATGACAGGATCAACAACTCTATAGAAGGTGGTACTTTGGCTTTCGATTCTGGTTGCAATCAGAGTTTTGCTACATGTCCTTTCGAAGGGGTTGCGCGTGATTGGAGGGTCGTTGGTCGATATCGCTGGAAGAGGTTGGATAGCATGCCTGTCTATGAAGCTTTAGCAAGTTTATATGCAATCAAACATGCGGTTCGCAACAAGTCACACTTCGGTCGCCGTCACATCATTCTCACTGATAGCATGACTGCTGCGGTAAGTTTTGATAAGGGTCGGTCAAGTGGATATAGATTAAGGAGGGTGCTACAACAATCTGGGGCGTTGATGTTGGCTACAAACACTTGCTTCAGACTCAGATGGATACCCAGTGAATGGAATCCCGCAGATGCTATAAGTCAAGGGGGCTATACCCCATCTCTTCCCACTAGATTTTTTGGTGATGATACACCGTCAATTGGGTGTGTCAGTGTCATGGGATCGCAATGTTCGGCGAAAGGGACTGGAGCGAAGACAGCCAAGCAGAGAAGTGCATGTCTCGCCAATGCCGGTTCAGACTCCGCTGACTTGGGATATCGAGATGGAGGATGGTCGAAGCACCTCGAAAAAGAGCAGGAGAGCCGAACGAAGAAAAGACTCTCTGAAGAAAGATCCCGCCAGAACTCTTCGCAACTGCTCAGTGGGCCCGGTGACAAGGAACAAGTATCAGAAACTCTGGGAGCAGTTGGTTGCATGGAGCAAAGGGAGAATCACAGCTACAATGAATCGTTCTCGACTGGATGCGCTCACAGCCGAATATGTCGAGCACCTATATCGAGGAGGAGAAGACTTGAGTGCGGGCAGCTACCTTGTGGCCGCAGTGGCATTCAAAGTCCCACAGTGCAAGGGAGTCAATGGGCTTCCATTGACGCAGCAGGCTCTACGGGGGTGGCGGAAAGAGGGCCCCCCTCGCAGCCGTATGCCTCTGCCTTTCGAAGTGGTGTGCCTCCTGACCGAGTATGCAGTCCAACAAGGCATGGTCGAGATTGGCCTGCTCTTGTTATTAGTCTTCATGCTATATCTTCGACCTGGGGAGGCTTTCAGGCTCAGGGTGCAGGATGTTGTTTTGCCGGTGAAGCGGGCTGGGAAGATGTACAAACATTACACCATTTTGCTACACCCCACGGAAGTTGGTATCCCGTCCAAAACCAGTCAGTGGGACGAGATGCTTTCTCTGGATTTAGCTTACCAAGCGTTTCTGGGACCGGCTATGGTGTCAGTGTTGAAGCTGAAGTCCAGACCAAAGGAACAACTGGCCTTCAGTGTCACCCTGGATGCAATGAATCAGTTCATGAAAGATGCCTGGGAGCCCCTGGGCTTGAAGTCGTTGGGGCCACCTCACATGTACCGTTTGAGACACGGAGGAGCATCGTACGAAGCCGCAATGCAGTTGCGGCCGCTGGCAGCGATACAGTTGAGGGGAAGGTGGCAGACAATAAAAAGTGTCAAGAACTACGAGAAAGGAAGTCGCCTCCCTCAATTGTTTGCCAGCCTCAGCAAGCCCGTTCAAAGAAAAGCACTCGCCGCAAAAGAAAACGTTCACCGACTTTTCCATGCGCTGCTTTAAAGGATTTGCAACTCAAGGTCTCGGTTTTCCTCGAGATTTTTTCTGGGACAGGACGGCTGGGTAAATCAGTTCACAGCATCACAGGCTGGCCCGTTCTGCTTTGGGATATCGACTATGGGGAAGCGTATGACCTTACTAAGAGATGCAACCAACAACGTATCGTGCACTGGATCAGTGGCGGTGTCATTCGAGGTGGTCACCTGGGAACACCATGTGGCTCGTTTAGTCGAGCCCGAGACCAACCTGGTGGTCCACCTCCTTTGAGATCAGACGCTCAGCCTCTCGGTCTGAGTGGACTTAGACCTCATGATGCCGAGAAAGTTAGGATTGGCAACTGCTTGGCTCGATTCTCAGTGCGTGTGATGTTGCTAGCATTATCCCTCCATATTCCTTTCACCCTTGAAAACCCAGCACGATCTCGACTTTGGCTTGTACCGTTTATGGTTCGCTTTTTGCATCGTAGACAAGTGCAGCTGCAAAATGTTGAGTTTTGTGCCTTTGGTACCCGCTGGAGGAAGAGTACTCGATTCATTGGTGTTTGGATCTCTCTGGATGGTTTGCTACAATATCGCTGCATTGGTAGTCGTCGAGGCCTTTGCAAATTTACAGGTCTTCCTCATATAGCTCTTTCAGGTCAAAACGAACAAGGCATGTGGATGACCAAGGTTGCTGAACCCTACCCTTGGAAGTTAACCAAGCTGCTAGCAACTGCATTTTCGAATACAGAGCTGAGTTATACTGCTATGGAATTTTCTCGCCACCTGGAAAGCTAAGCGGTAAACCAGTTGGCATCCAATGATTGCTGTTTTGGGCTTTTCAGTCATTGGGCAAAGTTGGGTGGCGATATGCATCTGGCTAAAGGCCTTCAGCTTTCTTTGGTCCTCAGCTATCCTTGTAAAGACATTGCTGAGGAGAACTTCGTTAGTGCAAACGCTGGCACAGGAAAGAGGACATGCGGATCATGGGTGTCTAAGACAAGATTGATGAAGCATGGAAGTTTGGATATCGCCGCCATATACCATTCTCAAGTTCACCCACCCCCCCGCCTCTGAACTTGAGGTGGGGGGTGGCGATATGCATCTGGCTAAAGGCCTTCAGCTTTCTTTGGTCCTCAGCTATCCTTGTAAAGACATTGCTGAGGAGAACTTCGTTAGTGCAAACGCTGGCACAGGAAAGAGGACATGCGGATCATATATGTGATGTATATATATTTATGTACGTGATATATAGATCATGAATGATATATTCATACATATTAAAACATATGATGTATATTTATTCATATGCGTGCATGATGTAAATTTAGGTATATACATTTGCAGGGAATAGTATTGTATGATATTGTTACGTAATGTTGGTCGGTAATTATATGTAATTAAGTATATATGTATAATTCAGTCTGTGTATACTTTATTTATATAGGATGCGCAGTATTATGTATACATTATATGCATGTATTATATTTATGCATATACATTATATGCACCCTTTGCTGCTTTTGTTTTTAGATGAATAATATATTTACATATACAGAGATACTCAAAATAACTTGCTAACGTTTGATTACCAGCTTAATTCATAGTAATACCATGCTTACACTAGCTTTTGGATCAAACCCATAGTGGTATCGTCTAACTCAATGAAATCAACGAAATCATAACCTCTTTGATCAACAAAATCAGAATCTCAATGAAATCAACGAAATCAGAATCTCAATGAAATCAACGAAATCAGAATCTCAATGAAATCAACCAGCATAGCTTAAGTCTTCCATCAACGAAATCATAACCGCGGGAGTCCCTGACTCACGTCGTAGGCTGAGCTTTTGCCCCAGTTGCAGGTCGCGGAGGGGCGGCCACGGAGTGTCTTTGCTGGGATGTGCATCCATTGATTTTTGGAAGTAATGACGGATAGCTTTGTACATGCATACACATATGTATGTATTGTTATTTACTTATCTATCTATCTATATATATTTCTTGGTATTTATATTTACACAATTGTATATATATATATATATATAGAGAAATGTGAGTGAATAATCATTTCTGGATACATCTATGTAGGACGATGTACGTACATAAGATAAGTATGTATATAATGTCAATATTGACATTTAAATACAGACACATACATAGATATATGCACATAATGGGCATATTTGCATATCAATGATAACATCCAGAATGTTTTATAGATCATACGAGTGTCATACCTAGTCTCACTTAACCAAAATCGAATATGATGAATTAAGAACAACTATGCTTGGGTTGTCGTAATCAACTTAAGGGGCTGATCAATCAGATAGCCAGCAACACTGTGAAGGGTTCAGTTCTTAATGCTATCAACATTTGTTGACTGTCCTGGTAGGTTCTATTGCCTACTGATGACTCCTAGTGTGGGAATGGAAAATCTTGTGTATACTTTATATATATAAGTATTTATGTAATTATATATATATATAAGTAATTATGTATTTTCGATTGATGCTGTAAGCAGTTCAGCAACCAGCATGAGAATGGATATCCGAGATAATTCTTGCTGTATGTTGTTCGAACTTATCTTATCCCTTGTTGTGATTCATTTTTGGGCCTATCGCCGTGCCCTCCATTTACTGCAAAATTGTTGTTGTTCAGTTTTGTTACTTCCATTTTGAAACTCTTGGAGACAAATTTGCCTGCATTGTTCTCCGCTCTCAAGTAGCACATGTGGCCTCAGTTGAAAGTTACAATCATGTATTGACATTTTTTTCCAACAAACCGCCAAGTTCAGGTCACTCATCCTGGTACTAAACTCCCAAAACCCAAGTTCCCACCAATGTAGAGTGCCCTGGGTAATTCTGTACCACTCTGCTGCTCAATCCCCACCTCATCTTCGTTGCAACTCATCATATTTTGGGGAGAAAGCATGACTAAAACCAAGCAAGGTAGTAGATATGGTGGTTTCTCATGCCACATGGAACGCCAAAAACGGCTGGCTTATAAATGACTACTTCTACTGGAAGATTTGGGTGTACTTCTATTTTTAGAAACACCGATATTGATATATTCGTAGAGAAAGAATAGTTGGACGGCTGGACGGCATATGCGCACATAGATACACGCATCTATGCATGCGTACGCACCTACCTATGTACCCCCATATGCATGTGCAATCGTGTGCATGTATATTGTATCTACATAAATATTTGTATTCTCACATTTGCATGCTGACACGCACATATGATCACATACGTACCAAAAATCAATAGATAGATTGATCAATAGATTGATTGATACACATATTTGTATATAATTACATATACACACACATATATATTTACATATTAATATATCTTGATATATATTTACATATATATATATATTTGCATATTATATCATGTCTTGCGGGTGCACAATTTAACCATGGGTGCTTTCGACACTCTGCAAGGCTCGCGTGGAGCATTTGCAACACTTGCTGGGTGAGGCTGCAGTGATTCCCAGCAGCTGTGGCACATCAAGGAATAAGATGGCCATGGGTCAATATTAACCAACCAATAATGGGGGATAATGACCAACAATAGTAAGGGAAACAGTGATTAATGATAGGGGAACCAGGGGTACGGGATTTTGACCCACAGCCAGATTGGCACAGCATGGTCAGTGGTTCGTTGGAGAAAACACGACAAAAGTGGTTGATGTTCATTCCATTCCCAGCATTCCCAGCATTCCCAACCATGGATTCAATGCGATTCAATTCGAATCAATTCAATTCAATTCAAATTAAGTAAGCCCGTGACTCAAGTGATACAATTCCCAGCCGCAATTCATTCGAATCAAGCTATGGATCAAGTGATCCCATTCCCAACTCTAAGCATAGAATTCGAATCAATCAATTCCCATGATGAGATGGAACTCCAATCAATCAATTCCAATTCCAATCAATAAATCAATTCCAATCAATAATTCCAATCAATTCCAATCAATAATTCCAATCAATTCCAATCAATAATTCCAATCAATTCCAATCAATAAATTCCAATCCATTCCCATCAATCAATAGTCAATTCCCTTCATTTCCCAGCTGCAACTCCCAACCAGCTGCACACTTTGCCACCTCCTGCAGCTCCCCACGGTGACCTCCCCCCGCCGTGGGCATCGAGGCTGCCGCGGACGCGCCGGGCTTACGGCAGGCGACGCACCGGCAGCGCTTGTCGCAGCGCCTGAGACGATTGGAAGATCTGGGAGGAGCGGCGATGGTGGACCGAGGGTGAAGCGATAGGTAGTTTTTGTGAAGCATAAAACGACTTGACTAATAACTAACTAACCAACCATCGGTTAGTAGATAATAGGTATTAATCTACTATCAGCATGGTTAGTATGGTTAGTTAGATAACCATTATATAATGGTTATGATTATGGTTGTGGTTAGTATGGTTAATTTAGCTAAGAGACCCCAATCCCGCGTACCTTGTTGTTGAAAGATACATTAAAGGAATGTCATACCATTTTCAAAACATGTTGATATTGTAATACAAAAACCTCATATTTCATCATTGTCAACACTTGTTTTTGATGATGAGTATCTATTTCAACCACTATGATTGATATTGTTGCCCATGCAATGAGTCAACCGTGTCTTGACACCATATCGCTCAACTCTCCCTGAACCAACAGCAGCAGCTTTTGGGACCTTCTTGTGCCAAGTCAAGTCAATCCCCGTACCACCAAGTGAAGTCAATCGCCGTACTTCTTTTTGCGCTTCATGCCAAGAAAGAAGGATACTCAGCTTTGAGAGCTGGGAAACAGCAAACACCATGTAATTGCGGGCAATGTTGGACCCATAGTTGACCCAAAAGGGGTACGCACCCCAGGGGTCTCTTACCTCAATTTATCATTCATCTATTAATTAGTTTTGGTTACGATTGGTGAGTGAACCATCAAACTAATCTATTCGTAGGGCTTCATGTATAGATATTGTAGGGATATGATTATGGTTATGATTAGTATGGTTAGTTATTATAATATTAACTAACTAGCATCAACTAACCACAAATACCAGAAGTTATGGCTAGTATGGTTGTCACAGGCGTTGTGGTATGTTATGGTTGTCGTCAGTTAGTTGACCACAAAACCACAGTGGTTTGATAGTTAGGGGTTATGCTTGTGGTATGCAGCATGGACGGCACAAGCATTACTGCTTCAGCCTGCCTAATGGAAAAATGTGTTTATGGTTGGTTTGTCAACCACAATACTTGGTTGATTAATCATTCATCTATAAATCATGAGGTATTATGTTGATTGATGGTTGATTAGTTCATTAATCCAGGGTTTATGGTTTTGATAGTTAGTCAACCATAATACTTAGTTAATCATTATGATTGATACTTGTGGTTAATCATAACCAGTGATTAGTCATTGTTTACGATGGTTAATTTTCATGGTTAACTATCGGTTATGGTTGAATGATGGTTGAATAATGGCTGAATAATGGTTGATACTGTAGATGTTGATTGCGATTATTGATGGTTAATCAATTCCAGATCATGCTGAACAGTTGTTAAATATTTGTTTGTAGTGGTTGATTAATACTTTGCCACGGTCAACTAATGGTTGATTGGTTTGTTTTGAGCGTTCATTGATAACCACGCTCAGTTTATGATCAATGCTGGGCTGGTTGATTATGGTCCATCATGATGGTGGTGCTCCGGTATCTATGGTTGATCGTGGCTTTTCAATGGTCAACAGTGATTGGTTGGCTTTTTATTTTGCGTTGTTCGTCTTGGGTTGCTGGTGAACCAGAGATATTACGACTTGATGACTTGGCGCCAAACATGGACGGGTGCTTATACAAATGCGGTCATTCAATATCTTATGTATATATAGCCAGCCATGGTCAAAAGATGGTTTATTTGATTTAGTCTTCGAGCCGCCGTCGCATCACAAAATTTGTGTTCTGATCTAGGACTTGATTTGCCTCCGTGTTCTTTTTAGCCTGGCTGAACCAACGAACTGAGACCCCCTCTCAACCAGTTTACCCCGCTGTTGCTGATGCCGTACTTTTTAGTGCAGTGCTTAGATGTAAGCTGCACTCCATCTCCGGTGCAGTTGTGGCAGGTGACGCATGCCATCGATTACTAGCGTTGGGTGCCTGAGGGATGTGCCCCGCCCATGCGTTGGCTGTGGCACCAACAATCAGCGGGGACCTTCGGACCATGATTCATCATGATTCTCTGCAGGGCAACACTTGTGGTTACACAACTACCTAATGGAACCGCCATCACGAGTTACTAATGTTACAACTAACTAAGTAATGTTGTGTTATCATCATGTTACAACTAACTAAATAAGTGATGTTTCACTAATGTTCAACTTAGCAGTTCACTAATGTTACAACTAACCAACTATCATTGAGTGAACTGCTAAGTAACACTCCATCAAGTCCCCGACCCTTGAGATGCTGGAGGGTCGGTCTCAACGTTTTGGTCCACCATCCCCTACCGCACAGGAACGGATACATCGCATTGTTGGTATTAGCGGTCGAGAACCGGTGGTTCATCCGTTCATAAACATGCTAATACTAATAACCATGGGAATCCAAGAACAGAAAATACCAGATAAGGACAGTTTTCTTGGTCTTTTTGGGTAATTTCTCCCATTCTTGATCATGATTGGACATTGCAACAGCAATGAAGTGGTTCTTAGCCACGAACAACCACTATGCCAACCGTTGAAAAGCACAGCTCCCCAGAGCCCAGGTCCTTGTCTTTGCTCAATGCCCAAATCGACGTCGCTGTCGCGGAGGCAGTGCAATTGGAGGTGGGCGCGGGTAGGCAGCACAGTGAGCAGATGGTCAAGGCTTCCTGTACCCCAACTGATGGTCGATCCATAGATCCATACCCGTTGTATATTTGATGGTAAATCACCATCGACTTATGGTTCAACATGCTTCGACTGTGGGGGGTCTGCTGATTCACTGGGAATCCGGGTGAGCGAAAAAGACCAACCCCCAAGCGGTTCATCTAGGAGGTCATTGTAGCGGCTGAAAAGATCTGCTCCAGTTCTGGACGACGCCGGGGCCACTTGGGATGTTCACCCGCCGGCTGTGGACCTTTGAAAACACGACTGGCCCCTTACGATCTGCAAATGTCCAAGCGAGGTGAATGCCATGGATTTTGGCACCGCCGAAAATGCGCATGTGCGTCAATTGATGGTGATGTCTAGACAGCCCTGTGCCTAAAATGGCTGGAATTCCTTTGTGTAGCCGAAGTGGTGAAGCTGGAAACATGCAGAACTTGTTTTTTGTTCTTGTGTGTTCTTGTGGAATGTGCCAATACACTGTGAGGGTGCATAATCTTGACGGCTGTCATCGATTCTCGTGGATCACAGAGCCTAGCCGTCAGCTTTCTGAAAAGTGCACTGAACCAGTCTTATTTGTTTGAAAGCTGATGCCATGCTTTACTGGAAATGAGTTGTGATTTCTCAAACTATTGGGGTGGCTGCGCCTCGGTTTCCGCCAACTTGTTGAAATTGCAGCCTGGTTTCCCCGCTTCTTTGTTCTCAGCTCCAATAGTTCCACTGCTATCATCTGTGAGTTTCCACTGCGTAATGTTTTCCCAATAGTTTCCGCAATAGTTCAAATGATTGTTGCTCCAATAGTTCCCAACTTTTCCTACAGTTTCCCCAATAGTTCCAATGAAATGTTGTTTGTTTACATCATGGTCGTTACAAGCTACAAATCATAATCTCCCAAAAATACGAATCATGATGTAAACAAACAACATTTCATTGGAACGACCATTCAACGTCGATCCCCGCCGCGTGACGTTGCGTGCAGCCTGACGGTTGGGTCCCGTCATCCGGCGGCCCGGCAAAGCTGCACAGGCCCTGGAGGCTGAGCAAGAGAGGGAGGAGTGGGCAGCGCCTGGAAACTCGTTGAGATGAATGGGCTTATTATGATAGATATGGTGGTGTCTCAAAATAAGGGACCCCCAAAATGGTTGGTTTATTGCTATAAATGACTATTAGTGGATGATTTAGGGGTACCCCCATTTTGAGAAACACCCATATGGCGAGCTGGGTCAATCTTAACCAACCAACAATAGTGGGATAGTGACCAAGAATAATCAGGAAGACACTGGTTTATGATAGGGGAACCAGGAGTGCAGGGTTTTTGACCCACAGCCATATGGGTTATAGCCATTAAGAATGGATAAGAATGGTTAAGAACAGGTTAATTATGGGTTAATAATGGTTAATGATAGGGGGTTGTAATGTTTATTCACGCAATTGTTTTACGTTGATTATAGATTTTAAACAGTTCACTGGAATTCAGCCATAAAGTGCTTCTGAAATTTTATCATGTTTAATTCTATTGTAAATCATAAAGCACAGAACTGTTGATTAACCATGACTATTATTGTTTTCAACTGTAGTTTATGTGGGTTGTCATGGGTCTGCATAGTTTGCCAAATCATTTGGTAAATCATAGGGTAATCTGCAGAATCATTTGATCTGATTGTTGGTCAGGTCAATAGATTGTTTCACTCATATAATCATAGGGGATGGTACGGCACTAATCAAAATCATGATTGTGGGTCAACGCCAAGTATCCGAAACCATCGGTGAAGACCCAAAACTTATTCAACGAAAAGAAGTTTGGGATGAGCACAGAAGGTGAACTAACCCAAGCCAACCCAAAGCATCCAATGACCATATCCTTGGGATTCTCATGGATTATTGGTGTAGCCACATGCGAATGAATAACAAGCTCAATACTCTTCGAGATGTGGGAAGGTGAGAACTGTTTTCGTTGGTAGTTGGCCACATCAACTAATCCAAGCTCAGCGGAAGGTGTACCACCAAAGCTGGATGATATATAACCATCGGACCATCCATACTTGATTTTGTTCCATGGTTGCCTGATCATTGCGTGGTGTTTTTACATCCCTGGTTGATCCCAGAATCGGTTTTTCTAAGGATGACTAAGGTTGACTGATGATATCTCCCAATGGATGATCTCCAAGATGCATGACTTTTATCCCCAAGGTGGTTAGCTTTCATTCCCTCAGATTCCCAAAGGTTTTCCTGGTTTTCCCTGAGATTCCCTAAGGGTGGTGGTTTCTTAAGTCATAGGGGTACCCCCAGTTATCATCCTATATAAAAGCATTTATAGTGATAACCCATCCATAGCTTTGGGTCCCCTATGGCTTGAGAAACCATTTTACATACATTGAAACATTCATCCCCTATTAATTATCAACCATTACTAACGGGTATAACCATTCTTCATATCCTTAAGATTAATATCCCTAAGGTTAGTATCCCCTATTATTAACCATCATTAGGTTAAAACCTATAATTAACAACCATTATTAATGGGTATTCCCTCAGGTTTCACATCCCTGGTGATGATATCTCCCTGATATCCCTGGGCAAATTTGAAGCTATCCAGGAGCAGGAGCTCACCCGACCAACCTCCCCAACCTCCAAAGCTTTGGCGCCGCGGCGAACAGCGGGCGCCGCGCCGGAGCGTGTCCCTGGTACGGTCGAAGCGTCCTAGCATCCTAAGGACGTGACCAGATGATTTTGCGCCAGAAGATTGCTATAGTGGCAACTATAAATGATAACCAGCCGTGAGAAAGGATGCATTAGTGGCAACTATACATGATAACCAGCTGTGATTTTTAGGATGTATAATGGTAACTATATGTAACTATTGCGTCCCTTTTCGGATGTGCCTTTTACCATCCTAAGCCACTTACTATAAGCACTACTTAGCATTATAAATCACTAAAGATGGTAACTAGTCCCTAAACTACTTACTTTACAAGAACTATATGTAACTATCCTGTACCACTTCCTTCATAGTGGGAAATGCAACTATCAGCTTGACCACACTTTCTGATTCGTTGACCACACTTCCTTTCATAATGGTAACTGGTAGCTTGGTGATGGTAACTATCCCTGTACCACTTTCTTGAAGATTGTATTAGACCCTAGGCTGAACCAGTTACCATCACCTTCTCGGACACCGAGGCTCGTGAAGTGGACGCCGCTGTAGAGACCACAGAGACGCAGGTGCGCTTCAGCTGTGGTGCGTGCCTTGGCGCGACACCTTTGTAGATGCAGAAGAAACCAAGTCCTGGATGATGGATTTCTGAGGATGCTGATTTTATCTCAGGAATTTTGGTTGATTGCTTTCTCCGGATGTTGATTTTTGGTTGATTGATTTATTTATCTTAGGAATTGTTACTTTCGTTGATTGTGAAGATTTACACCATCAAAAGTGATGGTCAGGCATCATCAATGATCAAGCATGCACATAAGCCACACTACTCAATATGATGGTGGTGATCGTTGTAGATCTATCCCAGGAATCACCAAGAACAATCATAACAATAAACTGTGATCGCTAACCAACGATATCGAGTGACTATCACACTTTATGGTTCTATCAGATCACGATCTCATGATCTTGGCTGGGTGTCATCCCAGCTTCCCCTGAAACCCACCACTTCCAGGCTGGGGCTGCATTGAGAGCAGGCCCTGTTGTTAAGCTGGTATTAGTAGTTTGTGAAAAACATGATATTTGTTACAAAGCACTTATCTTTGACGGGGATTGATCATTGGTTTAGACTGGTTGATTGATAGTTGGATGATAGGTCAGCTTCACGTTGGGCTTCTGAATGGTTCATGAAGAATGATCCAACATGATCAAACTACTTACAGGCTGACTCAACCACTAACCACCACTGAAACCGTGAATGATCCAACATGATCAAACTACTCAAACATGACCAAACTAATCAAACATGACCAACCTCAGCTACCCCCTCCATTCACCCATCATTTCAATGCCCAGCCGCCCCGGAGATGCCTGGCCGGTGAAACCTGCCAGGTGGAGCGGCTGCATGAGTCCTTGGTGGCCCTTGATGCCGTGGCCCAACGAGTGAAGGACATGGAAGAGCAGTGGGGGGCACCCAGAGACGCCGAAACGCCAGAGTACTTGTGATGACATGATGATGTGATTAGTATACTGATTTACTGATTTAGATACACTTATCATGATTTTCTGGGTAAACCTTATAATAAACCAACATTTAATCATGTAGTAGGATGATTTATATGTTAATCATAATCTTAGAAACTATTTTTCTACTAATCATGTAAATCATGTATGATGATAGATTCGAATCATTTACACACGAGTCGTGAATGTACACCGGAAAGTGTCGGTGTCCTGGCGGCGGTGCACCCGGATTGCCAGTGAGCCCGGTGCTTGTCCAAGGCGTAGACCGATCCATGACCTTGGAAAGCTTGGATCATGGGCAGGGTTACCATCGGTTTGGGCAAATATATGGCTATGGGCTATGGGTCAATATGAACCAACCAATAATGAAGGATAATGACCAACAATTTCATAGGGAAAACAATGGTTAATGATAGGGGAACCAGGAATACGGGGTTTTGACCCACAGCCATATATCGTTGTGTTTTTTGGCGCGAATCAACTGGGGAGTACCTTTCACCGACAGATCCCTGAGATATTGTGTGTTGCGAATATGGTTCATCTATGGTTGTCTTCCTAATCCCTATAATGCGCGTTTATCCCTGGCAACTGTTGGTTCTAATCAACCATTGTTGTGTGACCAAAGACCTGCATGAGAACATCAATATATCCAAAGCTGGTTGGATTTCCCTAGGGTTGGAGCTTGGGATGGTTGGCGTATCATGGATGTATGGCTGCCGTTGATATGTCGGGAGGGGCGCGGCCGGCTGCCGGCCACTGGGAGGCTTTGTGGAGAGGACGCGTGGCGTCAGAACTTGGAATTCTTCGTGCAGGACTTGGCACTCGCTGAGGCGAAAACCGACGGTGGTTGGAGAGGGGGATATGAGGCTATGGGTCAATATTAATCAACCAATAATGGGGGTTAATAACCAGCAATAACAAGGAAAGCAATGGTTAATGATGGGAACCAGGGGTACGGGGTTTTGACCCACAGCCATATGTAGAGGTACGTTCCGAACGGCTATAGGAACGAGGTATTCTTGGGAACTTTAGTATCAGCTTGTGGTACGTTCTATGCCGACCTGGAAATGACAGGCAAAATTACTTGTTTCTGATGATTGGTAGAGTTGCTTCTCTATCAGCTTTATTATCATTAGTTCAAACTTTGCACTACCATCTTGGTAATGAGCACACCCATCAGCACTGAGACTACTTTCCATTGTAGGCTAAAAGAGGGATCTCACTGGCTGGTCGGAGATTTCCCAAACACACACACATAGATGTGTGTATAGAAATATAGACATATATGTAAGGGAATATGTACATTTATATACTGATATGTGGATTGTTGTAATCCAACCATTTTTTCAGTGGGAAAAAATCGCTGCCATCATTTTCGCCGGTAAATTATATCAGATGTCAAGGGTTGATGGGGGTACTTCCAAAGCCATGTTGACTTCATCAAAATGATTAGCTAGACGGGTATCAGCCATAGCCAGCCAACCATCCCGACCAACTATGCAGTCATGGCTCATCCCAATGAATGTTTGCCATGGCGGAAGAACTCTGAATTTCACAGCTTAGTCATCACAGAACCATCATGTTACACACAAACCATCGCCCATGGCAGATCAACGGCAGGTAAATCTACTAGTTCCTATACAGGCTCATGAGGTTCATGATCAGTATGAACCAGCGGCGACCAGATTGACCTCCCAGCTCAGTTAGCACTTCCCGAACTATTGATCAATAGACCATTCATTTGGTAGGTTTCTAATCAATTCATGATGAACTGTTCGGATTTACATACTAGGTCATCATGCTGACTAGGATTCATAGTCATCAGAACCATCATGACAATTTATCATAGTCCTAACAGAATGGCCATTCACTACCTAGCATGATTGGTAAATAACCTAGACGAGTCCAATCTGTCAGTAACATACTAGATCCATCCATTTTGCCAACCACCTGCAGATAAATCTCGTATTTCTTCATTACATTTAGTCACCAGATTCATTTTCAGTATTCTTTGTGTAATCTAATGTAATTAAATCTTGCCAGAATCTTAATTTAGTTTCAGATCATCAAAAACCCAGCAGGTTCACTATTTTTTTTATGATCAGTAGATTCTAATTTTGACAAGCTTCACTAGTAGTAGAACACTAGTGAAACCCAGTAAAATAAGATTCGACCTGCCAGTGAACCCTCATTTGTTAGTTACAGATTCTACTAGCAGTACAAAGTGGGCCCCTAACCAGCTACAAGTTGGTTTATAACTAGGGTAACTACTAGTTATGGTAGATATAACTACACTTAAATGGCCTTATAAACCAACTTATAACTAGGGGGGAGACTACCAGGCAAATGGTAGATACAACTAAGGTAAAATGGCCTTACCAAGTTATAAACGCCAGGGGCCCACCAGCAGTAGATTCCACCAACCCCAGCAGGTAACGCAAGCCCCCGGTGAGCACGGGCTACGGCCGCAGGCTCGAAGTGCCAAGGCCAGTGACCTCCTGAAGGCTACTGCAGAGGCGACCGAC
Source organism: Symbiodinium kawagutii (assembly GCA_009767595.1). Classification (NCBI taxonomy): domain Eukaryota; class Dinophyceae; order Suessiales; family Symbiodiniaceae; genus Symbiodinium; species Symbiodinium kawagutii. Next base: position 40,332 of record VSDK01009747.1, read on the forward strand.
CGGGACACCGACCTTATATCTGATGTACACGGGGATCACACAGATGTACAGCTAAGAGGGTATTTTTTATAGGGTTTTGTAGGGTTTTTGTATAGAGAATAGCGTTCTCATAGGGTTTTTTGTATACAGAATAGCGTTTTCATAGGGTTTTGGTATAGAGATTAGGATCTTTACAGGGTTTTTGTATAGAGAATAGTGTTTTCATAGAGTTTTTTGTATACAGAATAGCGTTTTCATAGGGTTTTGGTATAGAGAATAGGATCTTTACAGGGTTTTTGTATAGAGAATAGTGTTTTCATAGAGTTTTTTGTATACAGAATAGCGTTTTCATAGGGTTTTGGTATAGAGAATAGGATCTTTACAGGGTTTTTGTATAGAGAATAGTGTTTTCATAGAGTTTTTTGTATACAGAATAGCGTTTTCATAGGGTTTTTGTATAGAGAATAGTGTTTTCATAACCAGCTATATGTGGCTATGGGTCAATATCAACCTACTAACCAACCAACCAATGGTTAATAATAGGAGATAACAACCAACAATAATGGGGAATATACCAACCAGGATATGTGGATGAATGTTTCAATGCATATGGCAATGGATCAAAATAAACCAACCAACAAACGGGTAGTCCTTCACATCCCAACTCAGTTGGACTAGTAACTGTCATTTACATGTGGGTGTTTCTCAAAATCGGGACGCCCCAAATCATAAGCAACCTCCTGTGGCAAGCGGCCCACAGGGCTGACACCATGCCCCTGAAATTCCACGTCGACCAGTTCCTAGGTACTGAAATGTTGGGGTGTGATATGGCATCCAAATAGCTGCTCGTAGCCAACAGTTCACTGCTAAAACCCTACTACAAGCAAGTTTGGTATAACCATAGGTATGGCCATGTACTGTAACAGTTTACCTACCTACTATAGGTATAACCACGGCTAAATCCATGAACTTGGGATTATCGGCCCGGCCAACTCGGAGCCCAAAAAAACTGCTCAAACACTTCAAACTGAGCTTCTTGCCTGGGCCCAGTGTCTCGCGGTGAGCCAACATTGCTGGGAGCAGCGGCCGGGGGATCTGGTAGCTAAACCTGTTTGAACATATTGTCCCAGCTGTTGTTTCGCTCGGGCTGTTGATTCGCTCAGCCAAGCTGAAGCATCCTTTCCCGACTTGATATCCACAAGCATGATTGACCACTGTTACTATTATTGACAATTACATGATTTAGTCAACAGTGGTCTCATCCATCCAAACCATTTACCGAGTAGCCAAGCACAAAATTCATCGTAAACAGTGTCATCAGCAATGGTTTATTCTCATAGTTTATCACTGGTAGATCCAAAAAAATATGATCGAATAGCCACTGATCACAGTTTGTCATGGTTTATCGCTGGCATTACAGATCCAAACCATTACTGAATAGCCACTGCTCATGGTCTATCATTGGTAGATCCCAAAAAATAAGATCGAATAGCCAGTGATTTCCCACTGATCTACCAGTGATAAACCGTGATAAACCATGGTTTATCACTGGGACTAGCCACTGATCACAGACGATTTACCACTGGTGCTCCATCTCCTCGCTCTTCCAGGCCACAGCGACGATGAAAGAGTCGTCCAAGGCGCATGACCCCCGTGACCCAGCTGGGGGCAAGTGATGACCCACGTCCACAAATTCGTTTCATCCAAGCAATGGCGAGCTGGGTCAATATTACTCAACCAACTATACAAGCTACAAGAGTAGGGGATATACCAGCTATATATGGCAAGTTGGGTCAATATTAACCATCCATAATGGCGGATAATAACCAACAAACTATAGGGAAAACAAGCTGCTTAATGAGAGGGAACCAGGGGGACTAAGGGTTTTGACCCACAGCCAAATGACCAAAATAGGCAGAGCAGTCGAGCATATGGGTGTTTCTCAAAATAAGGGACTCCCCGTAGTCATCCTTGTCCATTTAGAGTAATAAGCCGACCATTTTGGGCTACCTCAATTTTAAGAAACCGATATAGCTGGTCATTACTACCCCTTGTTTGCATGGTTGGTTGTGACCCAGCTCGCAATAGCATGTTGGCTGGATTATAAATCAATTTACACCAGTGAGAGGTGCGGCTGTTCATCGCCGGTTCATGGTCGTACGTTTGAGAGCCATTCTGAAGCATTCTTATCCAGGTATCAACACCATTATGGTTTTCCATCAACACTTGTCATGTTCAACCACCCGCTGACAACAATCTGAACAGCCTACAATGAACCAAACATCATTAGGTAGCTGATGCTACTGCTTATTTCTGCTTATTCATTATCAGAATGAATAATGATTTTAACCAATGATCACGCTCGACAAATCATCTAACTACTTAATACATTCTAACGCTTAAACATCACCATTATTAATCCATCAGCTAACTACTTAATCGCTTAAACATCTACTTATTCTACCGCTTAAACATCACCGGTTAGAATCCAGTGGTTATTGCTTCCAACCCATTTCGCAGTGACGGGGACCTCCAGGTAGCTGCAGAGCAGCTTCAGAAGGATCTGGGGAAGCTCCAGGCGTGTCGCTACCGTTGCGCCCATGTGTTGATTGTGCTTAGGAAGCTGATTAAGTGATGGTTAAGACGTCCCTGTACAAATAGCCTTTAGGATTTCAGGATGGCTAACCATCTAACCAGGATTTCAGGATCCTTAACCCGACCCCTGAATTGGTACCGGGATGTTAAGACAAACTAGCCATGATACTCTTGTTATTAACGGATGGTGACCATTCAATGGTTGGATGGTTAGTCAGTGGCTACTAATGATGGTTGATGATCAGTCGATGATGGTCACTAGGATAGCTGCAACCAAAATGCAAGTATACATGGGGTTGTCCACAGCCCAAGTGAAGCTGATTGGAGCGGCTGACAGGTACCCTGAACTGGACATGCCATAGGGGTAGGTGGTTCGCAGCGCGGGAGTTGCAATTTCTTACGGGATAAAAAGTGGCCCCCACTTACGGGATAAAAAGTGGCCCCCAAATATGCCTTGAAAGCTGTCAGATGTTCGCGCTGTGGCAGTCATCGCGCCCTTCTTGACTTGGAAAACACACCTGTTGTGAAATGAAGGTGATATTGCAAGCATGACATTGACGACGGTTGAGGTTCCCTATTTCCAGTTCTGCGGATTGGAAATCTTGGAAGAGTTGGAGGTTGTCACCTGCCAGATGTGGTTGTTTCTTAAAATGGGGTACCCATTAATCATCCAATCATTGATCATTTGTAGCAATAAACCAGCCATTTTTTGGGGTCCCTATTTTGAGAACCCCCCATGCGCAGATTGTGCATTGATTTATTGATTTTCAGAACTGCTGCAAGTAGTAGGGCTTTGTTGCTGGTATGTACATATCCGAATGAAGGGATACATCAGAGACGGCACCGGGAAAGTTATCTCAGCAAATTGGAGCCATGACATTTGCTGGCAAGTTTTGACACCCCCATCCAAGGATCAGTGCGATTTTTTTTCCGCAGCGCGATGCAGTCCCACAAAGTGGTGTCTACATGACAGCAGTAAAAGCACCCAGCCTGTCTACATGATGAGTGCGGATACAAGCAATAATTAACAAGAACTTTTGGGGCATGCAACCATCATGGATGGATGGATAGATGGATGGATGGATGGATGGATGGATGGATGAATGGATGGATGGATGAATGGATGGATGGATGGATGGATGGATGGATGTTTTTTTTCCAGCATCATTAGGACTTCATGAATCTTTATTATTGTATACACCTTTGAACAGCGCTCCTTTGAACAGATCTCCTTTGAACAGATCGTTTTTCAAGCCATCATGCTCACCAGAACAGCCGTACGCATCACCACGCCTTCCCTCACAAGGAGAAGTTGCAAAAAGCTGTGAAACGTTGACAAAAGCTACGTCCTCGCTGACGGGGGGGTGCACTGGAGACTGCACTCGGTGCATAGGTACGACCATTGGCGGACCAAGAGTGGTTACGGTCAAGGTCTGCTTAAAGCAGCCCACAACATGTCGGCTGTGGGTCAAAACGCCGTACCCCTGGTTCCCCCATCATTCGCCATTGTTTTCCCTATGAAAATGTTGGTTGATTATCCACGATAGTTGGTTGATTAATATTGACCCACAGCCATGTCACTATCAACAACCATGAATACCTATGATGACGTGTCGATTTTCCCTGTATAATTTGGTTTGATTTAATATCATTATACAATATATAATATACATGTAGATCTCAGTGTACTTGTTTCATTTCCCCGCTCGGATCCAACAAGTTCCTCATTTCTCGGGACAGCACAAATGGACAACCTTCCATCTTCGGCTTTCCCTGTGTGCCAAACGACTCAAGCGTTCCTGCTGTTGACATTGGCTCGAGCGGTAAAGCCGGCGCCGCATCTTTTTTTGTAAAACATCCCTTCGATCCCTTCCCTTTCACCTATTTTTGCCGCAGCCTCTTGGAATGAATAGCTTGGGCCAAAGAACCCGCAACCCCAAAAGTTGTTCTTGTCATGAATTTGAATGGGCCGAAGGACGCACAACCCCAAAAGTGAATGTCAGTGATGTCAGCAGTGGCTGAATAATTAAGCTGCCATAGCTCATGACCTACCGGTATGGTGTTGCGCATCATGGGAGATGGTTGTCAAAAATGGGTGACCACATTGGGAACGATAAGAACTGCAGCATAGGTTCAGGCCGTAGTTTTCATATTTTCTCTTAGGTTGAGCAGGCGCACGATCGTTATTTTGCTGGTAAATTGTTGAGCTTTAAGCACTGCAGCCAGCCATGTTCACACATTGGACCTTGTCACTCATCCAAATCTTTGAATTCTGATCCATTCAGAGGCAGCAACAGTACTCAAACCTGAAACTGCTGCGGGGTTACAAAAAGGTGTGCAGTACAGCGTGCAATCTTTGCCAATCGGTAGCTACAGAAGCAACCCGTACTCTAGCTGGATTTGACACCCTGTTATTCATATTACCGAAGAACAGCAGCATGAAGTCAAGCTGTTAATTATTGGTTGGTTAAAGCCTTGACCCACAGCCATGTCACCATCAACAACCATGAGTACCTATGATGACATATTGATTTTCCTTCTGTATGATTTAGTTCAATTTGAATATGATATACATGCAAATCTGAGTGTACTTGCTGCATTAACGATTGTTTCTACCTATTATTGTTGCTTACTATCTCCATTAGCTGGTTAATATTGATGGTATCCCCATTCGTTGGTCAACCATTGGTTTAACCATAGCCATGAGTACCTATGATGACACCAATATTGTTGATTGTTGTTGGTTAATATCCCCATATAGTGATCTCAATCTATGATAGTGATCTTAATCATTGTTGAAAGTTCATTAGTTGAACCCATATAGATCTATGATAGTTCAACCATTGGTCACATGGTTGTTTCTCAAAATAGCGGTACCTCCAAATCATCCAGTTTATTAGCCATTTGTAGTAACAAACCAGCCATTTTGGGGGTTCCTACTTTGAGAAACCCCCACATAGTGATCTGGCTGTGGATCAAAACCCTGTACCCGTGGTTCCCCTATCACTAACCATTGTTTTCCCTATTATTGTTGGTTATTATCCCCAACTATTGGTTGGTTAATATTGACCCATAGCCATCTGAATCTTCAATGATCTCCATCTATGTGTGGTCGCATGTCACCGAGCTGGCCCCCAGCTTTGTGGGATTGAGGTAATGGCATCCTCCAAGACAGCGCGAGTCCCAGAACACAAAGCCCCGGGGGGGTTGAAGGAACGTCTCAAGGTTTTGTTTGAGGATTTTTTAGGAGATTTTAGGGAAATTTCGGTATTTTTGATTTGAGGGAAGTTTATATTTTTTTTAGCTGTTTTCAAGGATTTTTTTTGGGAGACTGATTGACTCTAGCTGGTTGAATAAATGGCCAATGGTTAATAAAGCTGGGGATAAGTTCACCAACAATAGTAGGGGATATACCAACTATATAGGGATTTTAGGGGGATTAAAGTAGTTCATAGTAGGGATAGATAGGGGACAATCACCAACAAACTCATGGTTCAACAGCTATTATATGGTGATTTCTTAAAATGAGGGACCCCAAAAAATGGTTGGTTTATTACTATAAATGCTTTTCAAAGGATGGTTCAGAGGTCCTATTTTGAGATCCATATTTCCAGCTACTCCATGGTGCATATTTACCTAGAAAACTGGCAGGTAAATGTCGGAAAATATACACCATAATTACATGGAGCCTTTGGGACTGTGATCGTTGGGGTCGGGTGATGTCAACCTGTCAACCTTCAGTTGGCACCGCAATTCACGCTACCTCAGTCATAGGGGCTGGATTGGTTGGCTGCACTTGTGGCGCTTGACTCTGTGCATGCTTTAGTGTGTCAGACCCACTGGGGCAACAAAAAACATGTTGAACCAGCCGTGTAGCTCGAATTCCAAGTGTCCCACCGATGCAAAAAAGACATGACCGGATACCGGTTGGTGATGTGAAACTTTTTTTCCAAAATGTAATAACAAATGGTTGGTTGACAAACATGTTGTTCAAAGGTACTTAAACCACCAACCAGATGATCCCATACATGTTTGGCAATGTTTGGCACAGATTACGATTTCATGAGCAGCAAGTTGTGCAAAAACCAATGCATTTTGCAATGGGTTGACAAGCACACAGAGGGGCCGTACTTACGTCCTAACCTTGTTTTACCATGTTTAACCTCCTTGGGATGCTTCTTGGTAGCCATATACCTATCTATTCCTTCTTTCATACAATTAGCATCATCTCCACCAACAGAGAGCAAACCAGATGTTTCACTTTTTTGGAGATATTATAGGTTCCCATTTGGATGTAGATCGAAACAACTTACCACTAAATTATAGGTAGATGAAAGCTATTCTTACTTATATTGTTTATGTCCAGTGTGTTCAAAAAGGGAAGCGGGTTTTGAGCTGCTTGTTTGCAAGAGTCAGTTTTTCACTTGCTCCTTTCTTCACCATGACTGATCCACCAACCCTTCAAGAATCGATACCCCCAGTGATGATGTTCCAGTCCAACCCAGGTCTTAGCTGGTCTCAGTAATCAACCATCAACAACCATGATACAATCAGTTGACTTCCTACAATGTACCATCCAACATCACCCATTATAAACCAGCATTCGTCATTATCAAGCATCTCAGCCGTCATTACCCATCATTAATTACCCATCATCAACCATTCATTATCATCAATCACTAGCACCATCACTCTCAACCCCCATCAACCATTATGAACCATTGTTCTCATTCATTCGCCACTGGTTGGATCCACTTTCCAAGCACTATCATTAACCATTATCAACCATTATTATCATGGAGTATAGGGTGGTTTCTCAAGTCATAGGGGTAGCCCCAAATCATTTTCTTTTGATCCTTAAACCAACCATACCTTTGGGGCTCTCTATCTTGAGAACCCCCCCTATAGATCCCTATAGTATATATGTATATATAGTTGTTCAACCAAACGTGTTTTGGTGATTGTCTCCTCTTAATCCCTATCACTAACCATTACAATCCTCTCGAGATCCCACATGCCATTCATATAGCTAGTATATCCCCTACCATGGTTGCTTATGATCCTTATTTTATTGACCATTGTCTCCAGCTATACTTCGCCCTTGGTTGGTTGCTTATAGGCTTCCCCAGGGCTGCCATGGTGATCCCACCACTGAACCTCAGCGCAGGGTGCTGTGGCCGCTATGGCCGCCCTGGGCGGCGCAGCCTTCGTTTCTACCGGTGGTTCTGCGGCCGGCCGCGTTTCCACACCTGCGCTGAGGGGGCAGGTGACATCTCAGGAGGGGAGCCCAGGGGGGTGGCAACGATGGATCTGGAGCGATGGGAGGGTTGCGGTATGGGCCCTGGTAGGGCTTGTACCCGTTGATAATTCATGATGGTTCATAGGGGAAATGATGCGAACACATTATGGTTGATTATGCTTAAGAGATGATGTTTATGAAAGATGGCTCATTGAAGCTGGGTTCTAACCATTACTGGTAACAAATCAGCGATATCATTTGTGGGGGTTATACCACAACCATTGCAGTAAGATGTTGAAACGATTGACATAGGGGATAATATGCAATGCTTAAACTGATGGTTATGAAAGTTTATGAACGATGGTTATGGATGGTTATGGTTTATTAATGTTGAAGCATGAAGTTTGATATGGTGATAGGTATAGTTTCCGATTAAGATAGCTGGTCAATGGTCATGTTAAAGGTCAGTTGTTTGTGAGTCAAAACCCCGTACCCCTGGTTCCCCTATCATTAACCATTGTTTCCCTTATTATTGTTGGGTATTATCCCCCATGAAATTGGTTGGTTAATATTGACCCATAGCCAGTTCTGAAGTGACAATCTCGCTGTGTTTTTGGGAGTGGTGTGACCAGGACTCTGCCAGCTTTAGCTCTCCTGCCACTGCTGCAGCTGTGGCTGTGAGCACCGCTGCTGTCTTAGTCAGCCAAGCGCGAAAGGCACCTGTTGTAGCTGGGAGGGGAAGCAGTGGTTTTTCTCTGGGGACCAGGACTGGTTGGTGGTTTGATTGACATTTGTTATCTTCCATAGTAGCTGATTATCAACAAATGGTTGGTCAACCGGTTAACCAATGTCTTTCATAGGGGTTGAAGCCACCAACCAGAGGAACACTAGTGGTGTTTTTGAAGAAAGGGGTATCCCAAAGGCTATGAACCACAGGGGTTTTCCAAACACTACCAGGTGTAGAGAGAAATGAAAACCCAAATACCAGGTGTAGTTTTTCCAAAAACTACCTTTTTCTTACAATAAGGAAACCCACAAAATGGATGGTTTATTACTATAAATGGTAATTGGGATCCCATATTTTGAGAAACAGCCACATGATATCCTTTACCTCTTTTCCAATGATTTTTCCGGTTGGCGGACTGATCAATCTAAGATTGAAAAAAAAAAACAATGATTTCCTTTTAAAAATGATCACAGCCCAAAAGTGCGTTTTTCAGAAGCACGTGCTACAGGCTTCGGCTGAAAACCAGATTCAGCGGCTCAAAACCAGATTCAGCTTTGCCGAAAACAGTTTTCTTGTTCAGTGGGGCTAACCTTCTTGTCTCATACTACCAAACCTGTAGTTGCTTAACCCTAACCATCCCTAAGCCCTAAGCACCAGTATTTGGATGAAGTGCTTGCCCAGCGTGACAAATTGGCTGCGTGTGGCCAGGCAGGTGCCAAGTCTGATACACGCAGCGCCCAAGCTATTGCCCTCAGAGCCTTCGAACAGGACGAGCACCCGGACGAGCACCCGGACGAGCTGTGCCCAAACGGCATCCCTTGGGCATCCAGCCCTTAAACGTTGGATGCTTGCCACACGTTGCGACCAACTTCAAGATATTTTCAGCACAGTGTGTGGATAGGTTGCATGTGGATGTGGCCACAGCCATTTTTCATGGACAAGCTTGGGAAGTGATTGATTGGAATCTACATTGTACGGTTATGTACGATTGCTGAATGGTGGTTTCTCAAAATAGGGATGCCACCGGTTATTATCCAGTGTATTAGTCATTTACAGTAGTGAACCATCAATTTTGCCCTATGGCTTGAGAACCATCCAAATGATCCATGTTTGATACACGCTACCAGCCCAATTACCTTCTGCGGGATCGATCCTTACCTGGATGGGCGGTCGGCCAGGAGTTGCCACTGCAGTTGTCGTCAACTGTTGAACGTTCGCTGAACGTGTTTGCAATGCTGGGATTTAATGTGGACGTATCTCAGTATGGATTTGTTTGACTGGGATTCAAACATGTGCCAAATGCTGGTTATAGTTACTATTCAACTATTCATCTGTGGACATGTTCGAATAATAACTATTAACCTTTTGTACACGTACTGTATGCGTATAATTATACATCTTTATATTTATATGTCTATATATGTTTGAAATATGAATAAATATATATATATACATATATACATATATATATATATATATTCGGGTAAATGCATACATATATATATATATTTCGATATATTTGAAAACACATAGATACATTTTTACATTTACATATACATATATATAATATAAACATATATATATATATAAAAATAAATAGGTATATATATATATATAGTTGCTTACATATCCATAGCTACAGCGATACCCTTGATGTTATGTTTGAATGTGTCACTGCACCAAGATAGCTAGTGCGAGATATTGCGAGGCTATAGTTCTCAGTCAATGTTAATCTTAATTGATGTAAACTGACGTACCTCACGAGTTTATAGTTCATGTCAGTTCCACCACCAGGTACAACCTCAGTTAGTTGTTTTTTGTAAATAGAGTATATACCTCAGTTTGTTCAGCTAGTTATCATATGTTATCATGAGGCCACGTTAGTTCATGCTTTACAGTAAGTTACTATATACATTGAAACTATTGATAGTATCATATAGCCATAACCATGTCACTAATACTACAGTACTAATCTTATAGTATCAGCATTTGATCTAACAGTTATGCAGTTATACCATGGTGGTTGGTTGGTACAGTATACTATACAATACTAACCTAACAGTTTTACAGCTGCTATACTATACAATACTACTAATCTAAATACTATACAATACTATTCAAACACTTATACAGTATACTATACTGTAATCTAACAGTATTTGATACAATACTATACTAATACTATACAATAGGAAAAACAAATCCCTAAAACTTTTTTTGTTTCCCTATACAAATCAAATAGTTATACAACAGTTAGTATAATTTTAGATGGTATACTTTACAGATACTATACAATACTATACTATACAGCTATACATCGGTTCGTTGGTACAGTACACCATGGTGCTACGCTACTGGTGTCGCGATCCGGGTCTCCGCCAGGAGCTGGGCGTCCAGGCGCCCTTGGGCTACTGGGACCCCGCAGGTTTGGCCAAGGACGGCAACGTGGAGGCCTTCAAACGCAGGCGCCCCGTTTCAAACCGACCCAGCCCAAGCGACCTGAGTTTCACCGGCGAGTTGGGTCATGGGGGATAAACCAGCTATAGTAGGTGAAAATCTAGTAGGTGGTTAATAGTAGGGGATATACTGACTATCAACAATAGCTGGGATACATCACGGACTGGCTATGGGTCTACTACCAACAATAGTAGGTGGTTCATAGTAGGGGATGATAACTAACAATAGTAGGAGATATACCAGCAATTATTGAATCACTGGCAATGGAATCTGGGTGGCCAATGGTTAACTAGCAATTAACCAACCATCAAGTGACATATTAACCAACAAGTAACCATTTCAAGTGACATATGAACCGACCAAACAATGGTTAACTAGCTGGTTTGGCTGGGTAATAATAGGCTATAACAAGCCGCAATAGTAGGGGATAAACAAGCTATATATGGCGAGTTGGATCAAGCAGTTAGCCAACCAATTCATGGGGGATAAGTTCACCAACAAAACTGGTTGATAAATGTCTATGGGTCAATATATTAGCTAACAATAAATCGGGATAACTTCACCAACAAAACTATAGGGAAAACGAGCTGGTTAATGATGGGGGAACCAGGAGTTTTGACTCACAGGCAACTGGTTGATTGTGGTTAGATGCGGTTAGCAACGGTTAAACAAGTGGCACTGTACGTTGAACCATTACTATAATAGTAGATGAAACTCTGATATAGACTAATGGAAACTATACGTGGACTATATTCACTACGTTGAGTATCCTCATTAGAGTGGTTGAGCAATGGTTGTATCCACTACGCCAATAGTGGATATAGTGGTTAGTTGAGTAATTTTTAGTAATGAACCAAGCAATCTTTGGGCATCTCAATTCTAAGAAACCCCGAACTGTGAAAAAGTCACGTGTTTTCAATGTGCTTCTAACAATGATTCGAGGTTGTTTTTCAATTTGATGAGGTTTGAGGCGTTACTCTGGCATGGTTCAAGCGCAGAGGGTGGTTGAAGTACCGCTTTGGTTTGTCCAACCGATGGTTAGTTCACATCACCATTCCACAGATGCTTAGTGGCACACTAGAGAGACAAACGCGATGCAAACTGGGAACAGGAGAAGAAATCAGGGCTAGAGATGCAATCTTCTGTTTGTTGGGTGGCCAATGGTGGTGAAGGTGGCTAACAGGCAGGTTGATCACCCCATTGAACTGTTGAAACTTGGTTGTTTGAGTTTCAACAGACATGTTTGCTGGAACTTTCACCTGGCTGGGATGAGATTACGGTGACGTGGTTCAGCGCCCTGTAGCCTCAAGGGTGCAGAGGAGTTGCGTGGAACGGCAAAAACACCAACCAGTTGGGACAATTTTGACCGTTGGGAGTTTTTATGGTTGAACAAAACCACAGTTCAAACATTTAACACGTTAGCAAACAATAAAACATTTAACAGTTTGATGTTTTAATTATACATTGATACAGTTGATAACATTGATGTTTTAATGTTGCGGTGTTTGCTAACTGTTATCAATTTTCAACCATGAAAAATCTCGTGGTTTCCCTATTAAAAACCACCAGCTCACTCGAATTAGCAGAGCCTCACAACTGCCTGGTCTCCGCCCTGAGTTGTGTTCGGGGTCTGTGGGAAACGGATATCCAGTTGCGGCAACGAATCATTTAAGGCTGCACATATGGGTCTTTCTCAAAATATGGGTACCCCTAAATCATCCACTAGTAATCATTCAGTAGCCATAAGCCAACCATTTTATGTACGTGCAATGCATCGAGCCGCTCCCCCCATTTTCCCTCAGCTTGGCGCCGGCTGCCTCAATGACTCCGTGCTGGCGACATGGGCTCAAAGCTGTGGAGGAAGAACCCCACGGAACAGAAGCCCGCGGTAGCGCGTCGTTTTAGGAGGGCGGATTTTGTGTCGAGTTTCTTGGCGGCGTGAGGAGGGCTGAGGATGGCTGAGGTTGGTATCACTTGATCCACAAGGAGATCTATGGAATGTTTTGCCCCTGTTGATCATAGGATATGACTGCCCAAGTTATGGGAACATAGACGTGGATAAACTTGGATATAAAATCCTTGAAGGCTTCAACGAAAGATGGGGGAGAACCCTAGTACTGGTTTAGGTGAAAAGTGTGACATTTGGCAATGGCACAGTCAGTCAATCAACTGCTTGCAACTCATTACTACGATAGCAGAAAGATCGTGGAATTGGTCAGATTGATTTTACCACAGGCTCTTCCATGGATGGCATATATCTCATTTTAATACATTTATACATCTACAATTAAATGGACCCAGTTCTGTACGTACACCATACGTTGAGTATCTGTGTGTGACCAGACAACTTCTTGTTCTGAAAGACTGTGAAACCCTTGACGAAAGCGGATTGTTGAAAGTTAAGCGTATGGCTGGTGTATGGGTGGTGTAGGATGCTGTGCAGATCCAGCAAAACTAGAGGAAACCATACATGTGTTGTTGGCTTTAGATTGCTGATGGCAGATGCTATTGATGCATTGCCATCTGTTTTACTAGCTAATTGTGAAGATTGTGGACATCCACCATTTTTGAAGCAAAGCAAGTCAATAGCTGTTTCTTTTTTGAGCACAATCAATAGATGGTGATTAATCGCTGGATCTCCCAATGCTATCATCACTACAACCGGCTGATCACCAAAATCTTGAACTGCCTTAGGGGGTGCTTGGACCACCAAGCCCGACACAATCAGCACCGTGGCTAAGGAATGGCATCCTCCAACAAGACTGTTTGGAGCTCAGCAAGCCTCGGCAGTAGTTTCCCAATGCACCGTTGCGAATTTGAAGATTGTGAAGATTGGAACGTCCTTCGAAAGTGGTGGTTTCTTAAAATAGATGAACCCCCCAAATCATTTTTGTTTAACCATTATAGTAATAAACCAACCATTTTTGGGGGTCCTTTGTAACTTGAGACAAGCCCAAGCGCCATTTCGCAGTAGTGGCAGTGTGCTGCTGGTGAGGCTCAGATTGCCCTGAGCGCTGTTGGTTTGGCAGCTCTCGGCAGCACCGCTTTCGTGGCACCCAGCTCGAGCCGCAGCACTACGCTGCGTGGTGCCCGACCCACGGCTTCCTCGGCAAGTTCCAGTCAGGTGAGGGTCATGGCTGGTGAGGTGGAGATACAAGAAACGTGAGGGATTATGGTGGTTAGTATTAACCATGAAGAGGTGGTAATAATGAGGCATACCAGCCAAGAAGAATATGTAAATGATGGTACATCAACCACTGAACTGGTTCAATTGACACTTTTCACCAATATTTGCGATGGTTGGATGATGAACCTTTCGTTTGGATGGCCAAACGAACCACCAAAGAGATAAGTACAACGAACATCAACACGACTTGGATATGCCAACCAATAGCAGTTGCTGGTTCAGGGTTTGGAATACTTTACATTTCTAACCTTACGTGGAACGATGATCACAGACAAGTGTTAAAGCGGGGATGGTGGCTCAACCGACACGCAGATAAAGAACATTTGGAGGCTGTAGATGTCTAGTCTAGTGGACTGTCGACAAATAGTAGATATCTCCCACGACACAAACATCTTAAGTTTGAAGAATGCCAATGTTTTGGGGGTACCACCGTGGATGGACAATTTGAGATTTGCTATGTTTGCTTCATATGTAACCATCGCGCATGGGTGACCATCATTAGCTATTGCACACCACCAGTGATTGAATCACCATTTAGCCACAACTGCCGGTCACTCATGATCAATGCCCTTCATTAATCATTTTCAACTACGAATGTTAAGAACCATTACCAATTATCAACCAATAATCATCATCCATGACCAATCATTATCGCATTCATCAATTCCATCTTGAGCCATCTCATGATTGATCAATCCCATGTATCATACTGTAATTAGCCATCATAATAATAACAATAATCACCATCAACCATTCTCATTCACTACTAACCACAGTGACCATTCAAAATCCTTAAACAAAACATAACATGCATTCCAACAACCATGATGCATTCTTGAATATCATTGATCATTTATCCACCGTCATTCACAATTTATTACCAACCATTGCTAGGCATTGGATTCATCATTCAATTCTATATGAATCATTCATCATCATTTATTCCTAGTTATGAACCATCAGCCTATCATTCGCTCATATTCACTACATTCCCATGGTAAATCATCACTTTCCAAGGTTGATTCACGATTCATTCATCAACCACCATCCAGAAACCATTTATCATTAACCATTGATCATCAACCATTTATCATCAACCATTTATCATCAATCATTTATCATCAATCACCATTAGCCACTTGACCTGCGCACCATTAACCACTTGACCACCATAAGTCACCATTCACCATCTACCTGCGCAGCACTCACCACCTGTCGCCTGGGCGCCCCGTGGGAAATCCGCGCGCTGTGGCCGCAGTCCGCTGGTGCGGCCACCGTGGCGGGGGGGCTGCCCTGTTGGTCAGCCGGGGACGTAAGGCGCGAAGCCGCGATGCGGGAACGGTGCGGCCAGGAACGAAACGGTGGAGTGATGATATATGGCCATGGGTCAATATTAATCAACCAACTAATGGGGATCATGACCAACAATAACAAGGGTTAATTGATAGGGGAACCAGGGGTCACAACCATTGGTCACATGGTTGTTTCTCAAAATAGGGGTACCCCCAAATCATCCATTACTAGTCATTTATAGTAATAAACCAACCATGTTTGGGGTACCCCTATTTTGAGAAACCACCATATGGATGATCCAAGGACTAGATGGGTAATTTGGCTAGTGGTTTGATTGACATTTTTATTTTCCCTAATAATTGTTAACAAATTGTTAATTGACTTATATTTCTCATAGGGGTTGAAACCACCAGCCAGTAATAATCTCCTTTAGACTGCTTAGGAACTTGGCAAACCGCCAGATGGCTAATGATAGTCTTAAGAAATCTAAGTAAACTGTGGTTGAGAGTGATTTATACTTAAAGGATCCATGATTAAGCATGGCGTATCATTGCTGAACCATTTGATGGTTTCTAAAAATGGGGGGTATCCAAAAAATCGTCAATAAACTGCATGAGTTTGGGGTACCCTTACTTTGAGACACCACCAGATTGGTGATATCAACTTCAGAATGGTTTGTAAATTCGTTTGTTTGCAAGGGGTTGCAGTGGTAATGGTGGCACCATGTTAATGACACAGCTAATGATGGCATTTGTAATGATTGAGGTCGAATACAGGAATGTGTTAAACAAATTTTTCTGGTTGAATTTGTTCAAAAGAAATATGTGTTTTTTTGTCATGATTGAGGTTGAATGTGTTCAAGAATACATTTTCAGCTTGAACAATTAAGCATACACAAATCAGTCACTTTTTTTGAGAATGCATCCTTTGATATCAAATGCCCTCTGGCAAACTAATTTCAAAGTAGAACATCACATGTGTTTTTTTAACATGTGAACCAGCTGCATATAATCTGTGGAATTTTCACTTCCAGGTTAGTTTGCCTTGTCGCTCGCGTCTGGTACTTCGCGAATTGCACTAGTATGTCTTGCTGCGTCAGCCGATTCTTATTCTTTGACGAATTACTTTTATAGAAATGTCCATTGCTTTATTCACTTTAGTGATTTATGTTTTTTTATTGTTTTTCAATCGGTTTGTTGGAGAAATCATTTACTTGGTACCGTTTCCGGGATGGACTATGGATGTTTCTCAGCATAGGGATGCCGCCAAAACATCCACTGTAAACCATTTCTTGTAATAAACATCCTTAACTTTGGGGTTTCCCATGGCTTGGGAAACAACTATCTATGGATCATATAGCCGGTACATCATAACGGTATATCCCCTACTATTGTTAGTTAGTATCTCCTAATAATGGAATCAGCTTTATAAAGTCATTTGCTCACTGCTCCATGCATTTCTGCACGTAACTCATGCGACCTTGGCGCTCACCTGTCGATCAGGTGGGTGCCAGCAAAGCCTCAATCACAGCACTTCAGGCCTTTGAACAGGCGCGCAGGAGGTTCAAATGGCTGAGTTCATCATTTCGTGGTTTCTCAAAATGGGGGACCCAAACAAATTGGGGGGTTTATTACTACAGATTCTACAGATGGTTTACAATAGGATGATTTGGGGTATCCCTAATTATTTTGAGAAACACCCAGTTCTTCCTTGAACCTCAACTACAAACTGGATCTAACTGGGGTCATGACTAATCAACAACCACAAATGAAGTTTTTAAGTACTGAACTATAGTGATGTGATTCGCAACTGTCTGGAATTCGAGTACCAACTTGTGTTATAATGAACAACCATGAGTTGTTACACAAATTGAGCATGAACAACTCTTGTTATTCATGGGAATCAAGCGCGTGGTCGATTGACTGCTTTACCGTGACACTATTGATGTTGTTGTTGCTTCCATGTTTGTTTGCCAGAGTATAACCCCAAGTTAGCTTACCAGTACTAGTCATTATCATTGTGGACCATTCTCAAGCACCATCTTTACATCTTTACAGCAATGTCAGGCTAGCAACTACCAGCTGCTGTTGGTCTTTTTGGTGAAGCCTCAACTCTTCATTAGCCATTTGGTTCATGATTTCATTAACATCATTAACCATGACATAATAAACCATGATTAACCACCATTAATCACCATTCACCATCCTCAACCACTTGATCCCTAGGCCCAGGCCATGAACCCCCCCGCAACGTGTCGCGTCGCGTCGCCCCGGCCCGGTCGGCGTCGTCGCCCAGGAGCTGGGCGTCCAGGCGCCCTTGGGCTACTGGGACCCCGCAGGCCTGGCCAAGGACGGCAACGTGGAGGCCTTCAAACGAAGGCACGGCCGCGGAGCGGCACAGCGGAGCGGAGCGGGGAAGGGCGGAGCGTAACGGGGCGTGGACACGAAAAATGGTTGAGATGCGTTTGGTATGGTTTCGGATGAGAGTTGCTATGGCATTTTGGATTTGTTTTGAGGAGTGTTTTATGAATGATGAATATTTGGATGTATAGGTAAATGCTATAGGCTATAGTGGATGATGGTTAATTATGGATGTATGTCTGGCTATATATTTGTTTTTTATATATGTATATATCAACGGCTATATGTATATTTGCAATAATGAATGATTTAACACTAACAATATAGTCTATATGTTTATATTTTATACGTTAGAATAATGAGAATGACATTTGCAATCAGCCTACAGTGATAATAACTTATATAATACCAATTGTGTGGTATAATCACAATTATGATCATGATTAGACGAATAAGAATGGCTAGAGTATAATGGTTCAAAATGGACAATACATGGCTAAACTTGAGACTACAGAAAAATAGCAACAATGATCTACCAATTGGTTATCCAAGTTGACTCGCTTCGCTTGTGTTGATACCTACTAAAACATACTGGCAACAAAACATATACAGTTGCAGCCTGAAGGCACTTGATCAATCATTTGTAAAAGTTCAATGTTCAAAACAAATCGATCATATGCATTGTTTCAATTGCAGCCGGTTTTTGTTTGGCTCCGCTTGTGCCAGACTGGTTCGTTTACTTGACAACTTGTGCCGTTGGAACCTGATTCGGCTTATTGGATGGGTGATGACGCTCTCATAGTTTCGTGTCAGAAGCCACGGTTTTGCCAGCGCATGATGTTTGACGGATTTGGGTTACATTACATGGTGGTTTCTCAAGTCATAGGGGTACCCCCAAATCATCCATTGATAGTCATTTATAGTAGTAAACCAGCCATAACTTTGGGGTCCCCTATGGCTTGAGAAACCACCACATGGGTAAACCCTGGATATGCCCAGATTGTGTACAACTCGAGGCGACGAGTCGCCAGTCATGTTGTTGTCCCGGTAGCAGGCGTTCAGTCGAGCTGAAACACGGACGCATTGCCATGTTGGCCACGATGGGTCGCTTGGCAACGCATGGCCACGGGGATGTTTCTATCAGTGGTGAAGCTTAACTTAGCTCAATTGACTTAATGGCAATTCTGTATTGCAATGGCCGATATTTGGATCTATTTGGTACGCTTATCCTTGGTATGCTAGTTATTGTTGCCAAGTTGTACCATTGTCAGCGATATGTTAGCTATTGGTACCACTTTCATGGTGACTGTTGTTGGACTATGGCTCGAGGTGCTTCCAATTTAGTAAACCTGCCATTGTCTAACGTAGACACACCGCCAGGGTCCAACGGACGAACTAACATGCCACAAGCTCAAGGGGCATAGGCTATATCATCTCATCAGTGCCAAAGCGTTTGAACCGGCTCTGGTTTCAGGTGATGGCAATTTCCAGCACAGGTGTTTGCGTTTTATCGAGCATCACAGCTACATGATACTCGTATGGGTTTGTGCAAATATGGTGATTTTAACCGATGGTTTATTCGTGGTTGATAATGGTTGATGGCGGTATAGTTGGTTGGCTAGTAAGGACTACCATTCATCGACCAACCCGTATGTGGAACGGATGATCATCCATTCCGACAAGGGTCAGGGGCCTGGTTGCATGGCAATACATTGCTTAAATGACCAACCTGGTAGAACTGTTAGGGTGTTCACTACCAGCACTTGGTTGGATGGTTGGTACCTTGATCCATGTTGGGATGGGTCCACTACTATCGAGTTGTGGGTTGGTTAATATTGACCCATCTCCCCACATGGTGGTTGGTTGGTTGATGGTCCGGGGCTTGCTTCGAGATCATGATCGTCAGTCAATGGGTGACGCGGCTCAGAAGAGCAAGCTGGTAAGCACTATCGTCATCAGCCAGCATTAACCATCACTCACGAAAACTTTTTTCCATTAGTAACCACCATTAAAAGCCATTGCAGTCAGGGGTAAAAACTAGGAAGAACTATTAACTATTATTTTGTTGGTTTTCATATCCTCTATATATTCGTGTGCATAGTCACTTTTTAACCATCACTATCAACCCTTAATCATCCTTAAACAGCATGGATGAAACCCTAACATTTTGCTAACCCATCATTTTGACATCACTAGTGACAGTGAATATGTTTTTTAGCACACATTGTTCACCATCACCAACTTTTGTTTAAACTGGAGGTGAAATATGATGTTCATCCTCAACCAGTCACATCCAGGGAATCATCATCAGAATCATCATCAGAATCATCATCAGAATCATCATCAGAATCATCATCAGAATCATCATCA